>OX122883.1:6761500-6825274 GCA_944738645.1 Eristalinus sepulchralis
GTGGTGTCCATACGTTCTACATGGCCTAGCCATCTTAAGCGTTGTACCCGAAGACGATTGACTAGGTGCTTGTCGCTGTACAGTCCATAGAGTTCGTCGTTAAATCTTCTTCTCCAGATGCCATCAACGCGAACAGGACCAAAAATCGCACGCAAAACTTTTACATATGTCAAGAAGACTAAGGGCTTCATCATCTGCTTTTATTAGCGTCCAGGTTTCCGAGCCATAGAGTAGGAGGTTGTTGAGCTTGCACGGTATTTTTTCCCATTAAAATCAACACACGAAATTTTGTTTCTTCCATTGTTTTTAAAATCGCAAAAGTAGAGTCACTTGAAGCTCTGTTACTTGTAACCTAATAGTCAGATTGTCATGAAAAGTTAATAGATATTATTTGAATGTTTGTGCTTCCTAAAAGAGTGGATTTTCTGTTAGTGGCGCCCTCTACACATATGTCAGTCCCGGGACTTATTGAGTGATGAGTTAAAATGAACTTCCTTCGTATGTCGCTACACCGCTAAAATACTACTACACATAGGATGAACTGCTTCAACACTGTATACTCCATGATTGTGTTGGTCGGTGCTGAAAATTATGTCACCGCAGATATAATTAGACCCACTCCCTCAGTGATACAATCCAAGTTTTCTTCACCCTTACAAGAAAATATTTCACTGACTACATCCTTGTGTCCCTAGAGAACTTCACCTGATCGGAACTAAATACACAAATCACAGCCAAAGAGAATGTACATCTCAAAGGAAATTATTCAATTTCAACTGAAAACTACACCGTTGCCCCATTTCTACTGTCCGACAATTAACACTCGGTAATTGAAAGTCTGCCAATAAATGTCCACCATGCGCTGTAATAACTGAAATTCAAAATTGTCAGTCCACCGCACACCCACACAGACACACAAGCTCAGCACCGACCACCACCATCCCCGGACAGTGGTAAGCATTTAAGTGGCCAATCGAGAACTACAGGCAATTCCAATTATTCCAATTCATCCTAATTCCCGTCCGGAGGCACAAGTCTCAGCCACCACTTAGCTGCGGGGAGTGAAATCCCACAGTAAATCCTGCAAATTACTTCAAACTCTCAGACAATTTTATGGTGGCATTATTCTAAGTGACAGAGAAATCATGTCGCCTTTCATCGCTCTCGCTCACTCATCACGCTCGCCCCCCCAAATGTGACATTAAGCGAAACCGTTTCAAATTCAAACATCTTCATAACGTAATTGCTACTTCGTGTCCATTGCCATTCCCTCTGGGTTATTCCCCAAACACCCATTAGATGGAGGATCCTTTTCGTCTTCGGCCTGCGCTGTTGTCGTTGTCGTCGTCGTCGTTGTTGTCTTCTTCAATCCGAAGACGTGTGCGTCTGTCGTCAACCGCCCGCCGTTGTGTCGTGCCGTGGCACAGTGAAGTGCCGGGCGAACAGGAAAAAACAATTCAATGTGGTAGATTTGAGACGAGATCTCTGCGTCTCAGGGCCTTATCCTTGCGATACATTAATTCCATCATCAGTGCGTATTCTTTCTATTTATTTGCAAAATGGAGAGTTTTCCGTTTGCGCTCCGCTCCAACTCCGACGGGAGTCGTTTCGCTGAATTGCTGGAACCCTCGATTCCATTCGCATCCTTCGAGTGAAAATATTTCATTGGCAATGTTGCTTATGTCAACGGCATCGACACAGGGAACAAGGACAAGGCGCGACGTCAGTCGTACATCACCGAAACAACTTGAGCTTCCATGTCGAAGCGCATGCAACCGGGAATGGGTTGGAACCCCCACCCCCATCAAAGTTCAAGAAATTAATAACACAACTGTAAAATCACTTGTGCATGTTGAAACGTCAAGGATGGTGCAAAAATTGATTTTTCCCACTCCTTCAATCTTCCCAAGTGGGTGTGGGGGGTGGTAATGGTCGGCTGCTGAAAGATAAGTGGATTTGACCGGGAGGGGCGCGGGAAGGGGGTCGCCCACTGTGCGGGCTTGAGGCCAAGATGTTGTACACTTTAAGTGTTTCAGTAACCTATGTTTAAAATTTGTACAAAACAAGGACACTTACAGTGAAACGAGTGTTATGGGCTGTGACTCGGAGTGTTTACGGTTAAATGTTTTCGAATTGCAGTTCAGGGATTGGGTGGTCGTCGTCTCGGGGCGCCCTCGGTGTCGCTCCCCTGCCGTTGCTTTAGTGCAGAACTGATTTCTATAAATGTTGTTTATTTGAGGGTGTTAGCCTCGTGTAATTGACATGTTGGATGAGTTTTGTTGTTTCTGGCTCGTTGTGCTCGCTTGTAATTGCTTGCAGATTCTGTCTGGTTGAACATGGGAATGAATGGGAACAATTCACTCCGTATAATGGTGGGCAAAACTTTTATCGAAATGATTGCAAAGTGCTGGGCTTGTTGGGGTGCTGGGTGGAGCGGTGAGCTCAGGAAGATTGTTTTGATTGACACAAGCTCGACACGTTAAAACACTCTCTCAGTGTGTAAGGGTTGTCATGTTTGCAGATGATGTCGGAATGCAGGGAAACACATCATCTCCAAAGAAGTGAAAGAAGGAGTGTAAAGGCACAGCAGCTGTATGTTCAGAAAGTCTGATGGACTTCGCCCTGCCATTGTATGCTGAAGCAACAAATTTAACAAATGATGCTTCAAGTACACCCTTCCTGTCTTTCATGGGGGAAGAGATGATGATTCTTAAGCCCTGGAATCATTTTTTTTCATTTCATTTTCATGACAAAATGGCCAGAAAGACATTTTGAAAACGTACAATTCAGAGACAGTTTCGTAAATGAAAATGTTCTTGCCTTTAAGGACTGCTTTGCATTGAGAAGGCAAAAATCTAAGAACGGGTTGACAACTGAAGGTCCCATAAGAAATGCAATGCGATGATGTTAGTGATCAATTTGATCGTGATCAAGCGATCGTGACATTCATCTCGTGGCATATAAATGTGTTCCTGTGGAAGAACTTTCATTTTGCTCGCACAAAATAAGTGGCAGTGATCCCGGCGGATAGCGGAAGTTTCGCCAAAAATGTGTTTAAAGAAGTCTAGCTAGTGTCGTTCTCTTGTCGACACTGAGTCTGTCCGAAAATGTATTTTTTTGTTCCTCAAAATTCGAACTACTCTCCTGTGAACAGATGTCGCCGTGTGGTTCAACCTTGGCTTGTAGCATGTCTGCCTGCGAGCCCATTTTGTGAAATCAGCTAAATTAATAAACTTTACACATAGTGAAATGAATTATGTCCCTTCCTGATGCGAATGACATTTGCACCATTGATGGGGTCACCCTTTTACTCGTTTCTAGGTTGCACGCTGTATCACAAATGGAAGCAAACGCCATTCGGCACGATGTTCAGCTACAGGATCTGATATAGCGTCACTGAAGTCTACAGTATGGTACCCAAATACGTCATGTCATCCTTATTGTGTGCAATGTGAGACATTTAAGAGTATTGTGGTGCTTGTGAATTGAGGCCAAATCGAGGAAAGACTTGTTTTAAACTTTGCAACGTCATGTTACTTTAAATATTGCTGTTCACTGTTGTTTCCTCAAATCATATGGCAATCTTTTTCCGAAGCAGTGTAAGGTTTCGCAAAGATATCCAACAAGTTATTCTTGAGAATACAAAGTATCCACAAAGGGGAACTGTTTGGTGGGGTTTATGAAAAGAAAATCAGGTCGAACAACCAGTTACCGTGAATGGTGTTCATTATCGCGAGATGGTAGCGGACTTCCTGGGCCCAGAAAGTTAAAATGTAGGGCTGGACGACATGTGCTTCCAACAAGATGGTGTAACTTGCCACACAGTCAACGAAGCATTTTGTGCGCAAAATTCAATGCCCGTGTTATCTAACGGTGTAGCTTTTCTGAACTGCGCTGTAATATAAGCTTAAACAAGGCAGAGAGAACATTTTAGGGGACTTCCGTTTAAGCCGCCTGCTTGCTTCTTGCATATTAAATGAGTCGAGAACCTTGTACTTTAGAATTCCCGACTGAAGGTAAAAATGATGGCAGCGATCAATCAGATTTTGACTGATACCGTCAAAATTGGTCAAAGTACGAATCGCTTGCTGTTTATGGAGTTATGCAGTAAAAACCCGGAAGGAAATTTTACAAAAATTGTTACTAACAAATGAATGTTGTTAAAATAAGGTACAGATCGTTTGAAGGTGTACAAGGGCAGAACATCTGCAGGTAAACTCATAGGCACTATGTTATGGGCAAAGAAGATCAAACATCATACGCGTCCTCTTTGTATCATTAGCGGGATACAATGGAAATTAAAAAAAAAAACGAAGTAAACTACTTACATGCGTGTTGCCTTTTTTAAGGCAACGCTCCCATTCACAAGGCGCGATTTTTCAAGGTTCCTGTGCGAAAAATATTTTGAAGACGCATCATAGGACCGACCAAATCATAGGGAGGGCTATGGTTTCATTCTGGACTCATAGCTCATTCAACCAATTGTGTGAAGAAAGTTTCTGATATTGTTCATTTTGCAAACGGGAGTAGACTATAGGTCGTCTCTACAATACGCAGAAAAAGAGCAGATGCTTAGTGTAAAAGGTTCTCGTTCCATAATGAACTGCAGCGCCATCCAATTTAATCCAATTAAGGAACCCATACCTACTCGTTCCATGGCATGCTCCAATGTCTAAACAACAACAATGCAACAAATTTCAAGCACGGGCTGGTAACCTGTAGACTAGGTAATATAGGTAGTGAGGAGGAAATGGTGGAAACTCCACCTAGACACACGAGTGTTTGATTCTCCTTAACCCTTGAAACTCAAGACCAATTTAAGCTGTTTCCAAATTTTGTTGACTGACACTGGTATTACCTGGTTCACTTGGAACATCATCAAACGAGTTTTGCTTCTACTGGAGACACAGATATTTGCATAAGTGGAGGAAATTCGAGTGCTCGGCGCAGTGGGATAAGTGCGTCGACTTACATGCTGAAGGTTCCAGGTTCGATTCCTCCTCTACCTCTTTCGAGTTGCTGGCAATACTCAAAGAATACTATTTGTCTATGAAAAACTTCTCGAATTTCGCCGGTAGAAGTCGGAAAAAAAACTCTACCACGCACAACACTAGCTGCTGAAGAAGCTAGGTTATGGTTTCTTGTGGGCTGTAGTACAACTCGGTTATTATTATCAGAGAAGATATGAGGTGACCTCTACTTCATTGTCATCCATCGTTCAATGGACTCAATGTAGTGAAAACCAAATAACCAAGCGGTTGGCCTTGTGCTCTGCGTTGACTCCAACAAATATTCTTATCCTCTAGTCGGAATAAGCTCAATGATCTCACGGGATCTAGCTTGGCCTGGGTCAGCTTGACGATGCTGAAAGTTGTCATCGATTCCAGCTGAAGAAGAATTTTGCTTGGGTCGTTGGCCATTGCAAATATCTATAGAGTAAGCTCAGCTGCTACGCTCCTTCATTAATGTCTCAGTGTCCCCTCACGCACATAAGTTGTATATTCTAAGACCGAGCCATCTCATTAAGATTCTACGAGCACGAGTGAATGTTGTCGAATTAAATGTGACTTTGACACTGACTTTGATTGCGGTCATCAAAGGGATTTTAACCCTTTTAGATAATTACCTCATTCCTCATCCAGGAGATTGACTCTCCCATATGAAGGCAGAAGGAAAGGTTCAAGTTAAGGTGTCCCCGATACCAAACCTAACACCCTTGTACGTCTTTATTTGTTGCTGTGGACTGGACACTTGGTCCAGTGTCTGCCAGTGCCCATAAGCCCCAGAGTCGTTGTAAGCCGCCACATTTCCAAAACTGTATGAAAGACAGATGAAGCTGAAAAAAATAGATCCTCCTTAAGTGAATGAAGGGAAAATACGATTTCGAGAACATCAGACATCCTTCGACTCCACTCAGACAGGTTTTTTAAAATTTAAATTTCAAAAATAAACTCACCATCCATCAAGTGCGCTGAATAATGAGCTCTCCCCTACACTTCTGTTTTTTTTTTTCGAAAGATAACATTCAGACATGCATTCAAATGTTGGGCTGCGTAGTGAGCCCCCTCCCCCCTTCATTTGTGGAAAAGTCCTTCACCGTAACCTTCAACGTCATCTTCGCAGGAAATATCGACGATCCATGAAAGTGGGGTGCAAATGGGAAACAGAAACGGAATCTCTGCGCTCCGATGTAAATCACGCAAGCAAAAAAATAAAAGGGTTAAGAACTCACCCCCACACACACCCACACAAAGTGCTTCATCAGCCGTCGCTCTCCCGCACACACGTCGCACGAAATTTATATCTCATGCTTCTTCGGTTAAAAAATGGCCCACCGCTCGCCACTTACCGACAACAGCTTCTCACCCTTTGGCCGGTTGCTCGCTCGGTCCCTTTCAGGGTTAGTTTCGATTTCACAGATTGTCCATATGACCTACATCACGTTGGGCGAACCGTGGAACACCGTCAGGCGTCAGGAGCACCGGAGCGGGGGCGGAAAAATCCTGCCCGGCAACCACGACGAACGGTAAAAATGTAATCCTTTATGAGTTGTGCGATCATAAATCATGGGTCAGTATAACTGTGCTACGTGAGTGAAATTTGCGAGCATGTTCTTGCTGTTCCCTTGGCCCGTTTTGGATTTTTTCTCCTTGTGCTGTGTGTGTGTGTGTGTGTTCGGTAGGCGGGGACGGGGAGGCATGTTTACACGAATCGCCATTTTGCTCGTTCAGTGATTCCCAAGAAAATGGAAGGAGCAGGGCGACTCACTTCCCTCCTCGTGACGATGTGTGAGGAGCTGAGTCGGTGAGTGTGTGTGCTTGCGGTCTACCGACATCGCAGCAAGATGGGACTGTCTGTTTGGGTGAGCATCTCGACCGGCAGGTGCTGCACTCGTGAGTTCAGTGGACTGGCATTCGACTCCGGACCACAAATCATTTTTCCTTCCACGTCATCTGCGATTCTATGATGTTGTGCCACCCTGTGTGTGTGCATCAGAGATGTCGGCAATAAATTGAAGCAATTTTCCACTTTGTTTCAGCGCAACAATGAATTCAAGTTTGTTGGATCCAGCGTCGAGGGGAAACTGAGATTACCTGGGAGGGTGCTGGTCAAGAAACTGAATTTGGGGGCAATGAGTGCAGAGGGTTCAGCGGGAGTTTGCATGTAATTTTAATGCGGGGAAACTTAATTTGGCGTGGGGTGGATGTGTACACTGTACTGGCAGTCGTGAATGAATGGTGAACTCAATCCAGCGTGAAGCGGAATCGCTTATGGGGAAGTTGGTGAACTGAGCAGCACACTGTACGATTGAAGCGTCCTCCTTCGATCAACCCGTATGAAGTTTGCATGCGAACTATGGAGTGAGAGTTTTTGTTGTATGAAGATAAGTGGTGCTCACGGAAATCAATGTTTTCTTCATCCGAGAAGATATTTGTTTATCGTCGGATCAAGTCAAGTCCACCAAAGAAGAACACACCGAAGCAAGGATATTTGCAGCCGTGCGGAAGTGCGAAAATATTTCTACATTGGCTCAAAGCCCGATCGGGACTTTCGTAAATTTTTGAATACTTAGTTTCTCACCTTGCCTATTAAGACCTTTCTTTCTTTCACAACGGGACGTTAGATCTGTATTTGTGAGATTCTGTAAGCAAGCAGATAAGATGATTCTACAAAGAAGATCGAAATTTCTTTTTGTTAGAGGTTAGGAAACACTACACTGGAGAGCTCCGGATCGAAAACTGATTTACAGTGCTACAAGGCACTATCCTACATTTAATGTAATTTTTTGGTCTTCTAAAGAAGCGCTTCCGTGATAGAGAGCTTCAGCTACCACCACGTCAACGCCAAATAGCTGGCGCCTGATACGAGCAAAGGCGGGAAATTGACAGAGAAAGTGTTCTGAGGTATCTTTACCTTTTCCACAGGCATCACTAAACCCAAGCACACTTAACTGCTAAACGAAGGTAAAGTGTCCCGTTTGTGCGCCAAAAAGTCATTTGCCGTCTTTCCTATTTAAAGATAACATAAAAGCCGTGAATATCTTGCCGACAATTGAGAGCATGCGCTTAGTCCGCCTATTTCCTGGAGAGTCATGCCATCTCCCATGCTGTGAGATCCAACCGTCGTCGAAAGCCTAAACTAAGACACGGGCAGTCCCGAGGTTTTCGCGCCCTATGAATGCTCCCCTTAGTCCTCGCGTAGCAAGTTCATCTGAAATCTCAATTCCCCTGATCCCGTGGTATCCCGGATCCAGACAAGTTGTAGCGAATTTAGTCTGCCGACCAACTTAAGGGAGAACTTGCAATCAATTACTTTCTTGGAAGTGGTTTAAAGGCTAAGTAAGGCCTTAAGCACAGCTTGACTGTCTTTGCAAACGCAGATACTTCGCCCCTTTCACCTATTCTTCATAATTTAGTGTGCAAACCAACTTAAAACATGATCCTCCAAAGACGGGAGGAACGTTGTTTACATAGGCTTTCAGTGAAGCCACAAAGTTATGGACAGCAGTGCTAACGGAGAGCCGAGCAATAACTTTAGTTCCACTGTACAACATAGAACGTTCGTGCTTACTGCTTGAGATTAATGGTCGACTCGAGATCTTACAAAATTTAAAGTTTGAAGATGAAAATAGAATCTACTTATCCGTTAGTATTTCCGAGGGAACTTGTCCTCCCATAAGAAGTTGCGTCCTTGCATGCGAGTTAAAAGAAAACCAAACGAGTCTTCTCCTTGCACAGGATTCGCATACATCGGGCTCATCTTTCACAAGTAATGTTTTGATGGATGAAACAATTTTAAAGCTGAATCAAGACTTCGTTCTCAAACTTTGACGTCAATTTTACAAGAACCTATGTAAATGCCTAACTTTGTCAAGATTTCAAATCAAGCTGGAAGTTAGGCGTTTCGCCTAATCAAACAAAGCCACAGGTTTCTTAATTTTGACTTGTTTTACAAAGTACTATCAAAAGAAATGTATCATGTATAATTTAAACACAATTATTCTTGTAGTTACAAAACTCAAGTGTACAAAATGCAGTAAGCCTTAAGGATAGATTGAGCACTTAGAAGGGACGTCATGGATTACTGATTGATCGGGATATACATACTTTCAAATTTATCGCAGAAATAAAACTCAGCCAAGACTGTTCTTGAGTGCGGGAATGAAGTCTGGACCGGGATAAAAATCAGTTATATGCTCTGAATATCGAAAAAAAATAAGAAGAAAATCCCGAGCTTTCTTTTAAAATTATACACATGAAGCCGAGTACTTTCAACCGGTTGCGGACATTGGTAGATAATTTACGAGGACCACATCTCAATTCTGATTTTTTCTGCACGCAGCCGTATTTCTGTTATTCGTTGACTTCAAATGACCAAGACAAAACTTAAGAGAATCGGCGTAAGAAATGTGACACCTATCATGCTAGACGGGAGTCCATGTAAGAAATTCTGCTACCACGGCAACACTTATCTGAGAAATGCAAGTACAACAACTGACATCTTGTCCCGGATACACAAGGCCCTGTCTGAGGGGATCCATACAGCTCTTCAGATCACACAAGTTTCGGATATTTCAACGTTTTAACAGGGTTTTGGGGTGCAAGACTTGGGAGACAACTAACATCATTGCTTGCGTGCCTCAGGTCTTGATATCTTCAGGCCGAAATGAATAATGAACGAAAAGCTGTTCAATAGAGCCACACCATACGTAAACCGCAAACAAACATCTCAAGGGTGACCCTCGGCTCACTTGGACACCGCAAGGAAAGTGCAGACCACGCTTTAACTGGGAACAGACCATAGAGAAGGAACATTGATACGTCGGCAATTCCTAGCCAGACTAGGTTAGCCAAAGACAGACCGATGTGGATTCACTCTCCGAATCCCTGTTCACTGCTCCCTTTTACTGTATTCAAACAAAATATGTGTTTTGTTAAGATTTTAAAGGTTGATGGTTAGGATTTCGGTTATCTTACGCTATCTACTTGAAGTGTTAAATGTCTTTCTTATGCGGTTTGAAGAAACTGTGAAGGTATATTAAGCTTCTAGCACAGAACAGGTCCACGTTCGATCCACTAGAATTTTAAATGCATCCTTTTAAAAAAAATATTTACCAAAGAGAAGTATCCTGAGACTGGTCGTCATTACTTTTTAGGGACGTCTCTTCTACCGCAATATACACTTTCGGATGGAAATTTATTAAATATAATCAATACATGCTATTTTTTTGTATTGACCTGGTGTGGGTTGTAAAATTCAACCAACTCTAGATCCCTCAGGAGCGTGACTTTGTATTATTAAGTCAATCGCGCTTCTTTACTGCGATTCAACCTTCCTTCTTCACAAATTTCTCTTTCCTAAACAGCAGCACCAGAATTGACACTAGCAAATAATTACTCTTACCAATAGTCACCTTGCAGGCCACAAAATCATATCTGCATGTTAATAAAATCACATGTTTTCAATCTGTCAAAAACCTCGATTAAGTGCCCAAAACTTGTGCTCGCGCTTGCATTACTACGGTCTTTGAGATGTCAACGCGTGACTGCACTATTCATTCAACTTGACTTTTATGTTTCATAGTCTTAAGTGATGACTGGTGGTGTCATTCTGTCAAGTTGGCATCATTCATCAACGTCTGAAAGCTAAGGCCCTTACCTCAAAAACCTTCTGACAGAAACAATATTGGGCGGAAGAAACCCAACAACTACAAACCCAACTTAGAAGCGCCCACTTAAAAGTAAATTTCTTCCTTAAAACTCCATGTAAAGTGATTTTTTATTTCAAACAAATCTGCACTATTCCCCAAACCCGATGATTTCTTTGGGACAAGAGACACGTATTCAGTGTGACCTCCTCGATATCACAAAAACAATTTCCACTTTCCTTTGCAATAATTTACTTTCTTGAATTTAAACTGTGCCATGTCCACCCATCTGTGGATTACTTTAAGACATCGCAACAGTTGGCTTTTTCCCTATCATAGGAAAACAAACTACCCCCAGTTGCTACAAAGATGTCCAACCGCACCAGATGCACCTTTACGATCCCATAAAATGCTTCGGTCCGTTGTTTCATTCGTCCGAAGGACTCGCCTCCCCAAAAAAAGGCTTACAATCTCAAGTTTTTTATCAACCATTAAATTAAATTTTTAGAACTCCCTTCCCCATTAAGCTCTTTGGACTGAGCGGCGACCACAGACAAGCAACAACCCCTCCCGAATCAATTATCCACTTTACGAGCGGGAAAATGCAGCACCGCATAAACCTCAGCTAGCACCAAATTGACTCGTTTTGCGTGCAGATAAAGTGCAACGAAATTAACCTCTTATCTTCAGCCACAGGTATCTGAGACTCATTCAGAAACGATCTACCCAAGACCGGGGAAGGCATGCACCCTCAACCGGTTGGACCATCGTGTCAGCCAGTGCACTGTGCTGCGCTGGCCCGCAGGGGAAATCACCAACAGCACCGCCACCGATGCACTCTGACAAAATATTTGCCACCGATCCTATCTCAGGACCAATATTAAATTATTCCCTCTTTGGAAGCCCACAAAAAGGAGCATCATCGTGCACCCCCTCTGCATGGAGCCCACATCGGCGATATCATCGTCGTCGTCATCATCATCAGCACCATCGGCATCGTTACCATCGTTAGTGCCGCCAGAGCCGCTCAACGGCCACAACGACGACGACCGACGCTCTGACGAGAGCCACGATGACGCTGGTGTCGGCGATGATGACGCACACTAAGTGGGAGTCTATGGCCAGGGGCGCATCAGATAAATATTCGGAAACGCCCGGCGGCAGCGTGGGTGCCTGGGCGAGCGTCTTTCAGAGTGAAAAATTGCCAATAAATGTCCCACCGTGGATGGCAGTGGCGCCCAGCCGAGGGTGGGGTAGTGTCCATTAGACGTGCATGGTGCATCCACTTTGTAGCGGTAAGATGGCCGAAAAGGCAAAGAGCGAACGAAAAAAAAGAACCATCTTCTTCATTCAATATTTAAGGAGTAATCAAAACTTTAATCGTTGTTTACCATCAAAATTTCTTTCGCCATCTTCACTCATAAAGGATTCACAGAGGGGGTTGTGCTGTGGCAGTATTGGTGGTGTGTGTGTGTGTGTGTATGAATGCTGGTTAAGTGCAGAAAGAAAATAATTTCTCATCCCAAAAGACATCTCAGTGACGACGCTGGTGCTGGTCGGCGGTGGCAACGGCGGGGCGGCAATGGCGGTTGCGACTGTGGTTGAGTTGGGCTTTGTGCTCCTGTTAGTGGATGTTGATTCTGCCGCTGCCACTGCTGTCGGCTTTGAGGTGGAAAATGAAAAAATTCTAAGAAAATTTCATTCCGTTTTATAAAAGAAAAGGACGACCAGAAGCGCAAAAAAGGATAAAATCAACTGTGCAAAACAATCTGCGAAGGAGCTGCGGCAGGTATGGGAACTGTGAGTTCCAAGACATGTGCAGTGCTCCCACTTTGTGTTGCGACCTCCTCTAATTGATGAGATTATTTAAGTCCAATTGACAACAGAATTGTTGGTCTTTAATCAGAATGTACAGGGTGGGATGGATACAAGTTTATTTTTAAAATTTTATAATGTGACCAAATTTATACTTTTTCGCATATAACGTTTGTTTTTTAGTCAGAACAAATTTTGTTATTACTTATGAAATACAACTACTATGCATTAGGTTAGCTTTCGGAGCCTACGACGCGACAATTTTGTTTGTTAACACACCTCTGGAGAAAAGATCTTTTTAAACTCCGAATCGTTGTCCATCAAACTGCTATCGTATCAAACTACTCTAACGCCCAAACTTCGATTCACCAATCACCCAACCTTGTTAATGAGGGATACGAATTTCTTTGCAATAAGAATAGTATTTAAGTTGTTCCAATTCATTCATTTTTCGGTTTCGAAAGTAAGGCTTTATAAATCAAACACAGCTAGAAAGTTTTGATGAACATTTTACTTTTCTATAAAGCTTGGAATTTTCAATTATATGTAAAAAATAATACAATTTAAATTGCGACATTGGAAAGATTCGCAGCATACAATTTCTTTAAGGACATTTTAAGCCACTTTTTTACACATTTCATTAGGCAACTTGACGATAACTTTAGTGATCACAGTCTGTTGCTTAGCCCAACAGAAATAAAACGTGAACGGTGTCAAATCACACGGCCCATTGTGGTCTCCAAAAACGTGAAATTACGCGACAAGGCAACTTCTCACAAACTAAAGCCATAATTGGTCATGTTGTCTAGTTATTGCTCCATCTTCATAAAACCTCATATCGTCCAAGTAACAATTTTTAATTGCCTGCCAAAAATTATTCGACCATTACATTACAACATTACATTATATTACAACCATGTAACCGTCCGCCCATTGGCGTCTTCAAAGAATTACGTACCTGTGACACATTTGGACCCAAAAAAAGCACCAAACACTTATGCGGATGCTATACCCCGTATGTATTGTTTTTATGTGGCTGCTGTGGCGTAAAGGGTAAATACATCGACTCACGTGATCCCAAGTGCGGGAAAGAAAAGTGTGACCGTTCGAATCATCTTTTTTTATTGTGATGTGATTGTTCGATACATTATCGTAAATGGCGAACATTCGCCTAATATATTTATACTCTAAGAATAGTGCATGTTTGGCAGATGTCAAATGCCAGCGGTATCAGTTTGAAACCACGAAATGAGTTTCATACCCAAAGAATATTATTTTACTTTTTTCTTGGTCTTGGAAAATTACTTCAAACATTCCCAATGAATGAGAGTTTGTCTTCTTTTGATGAAAAGGATTCCTTTATACCGACTTTTTAAAATAGAACATAGTGTGTACATTTAAAAGTAAAAAGTCGGCAATAAAGGAACACGTAGACCGTAGACATTAATTCAACTAAACTTACAAGACAGTCACGCCTTACTCCGGTAGTTAAGTGGTATTATGTCTTTGAATGCCACTTGCTTGCTGATAATTCTCAGAAATTTAAGTCTTGTTAAGTTGTATATGCCTTGTGAAAAGAAGGGCGAGCTATGTAGGTTCGACCAGCTGCTAAAGAAAAACTTGTTGCTTAAGGGGCTGAACCTCAAAATACTTAAAGTACCATACTTATTACCAGATCACGTACGCACACGGGCAACACATTCCATGCAGTGAATATTAAGGATGCACGGGTGAAAAGGAATCAGAATTTATTAAGCTCGACTACTAGCCTTTATTAGGCCCTTCCAGAGAGCAGACGATTTTTTTAAACAGAAATGAGTAGTATCCTGAATTGAACAGACGTATTTATCAACGTGATATAAAATTTCTTGTCTCAACTTTCTAGCAGCATCGGTTTTTCGATGGTCTTAGCATCTCTTCTTCTCTTTTTGGATTGAAAAATGCCATTTATTGAGGCTGTTAATATTAGAGAGCTGATGGAAACTCAACTGCATAGCCATGTCGTTTGCATCAGTCAGTTAATTTTCCTGAAATGTCGAACCCGATCTTGCAATGAATTCTGACTGAAGACTCGCACAATTGTCCATCAAGCAGGATAGGGGTTTTTGTGGATATGTCAAGCCAGTGTTAGAAGTTAAATATTATTGAGGTTGTCGCAGATGCTTTTAATTATGACCTGGTGCATTCTATCTACTTAGGGGATTAATTGCATCCCAGCCTTATAACAGACTTGCCGACTTCTGTACAGCTGGGCTGAAGTTAGAATTCCTTTCTCCAACTCCAGTCAACTCCATAATTCCCAAAGGATCAGTAACTAAAAGCTGCAGAAATTTTCTTAGCTTTCTTATAAAAATGTTCTAATATTGTGCACACTGCAAGGAAGTTTCAGGCCATGTAGGTCCACACTAAACCAGATCTTCGCTTTCTGGCAGATTCTGAAAAAGACCCATAAAGTGAGATCGACACTCAGCACCTTTTCGTCGTAGGCCACATACGAATGCATTCATTCAGAGACAGCTATACAGGGCAATGCCTATTTTTAACATACTTACAAAACTCGTCAAATTGTGCAGAATGACGATTGAGATCGGTTAAGGTCGTGAGCAAACTCATCGAGGCCTCCAAGGCTAAGCAAGGTTATAGACAAGGCGAAGCGCTGTCATGTGACTTTCTCAAAATCGTTCTTTAGAGACAACATGTTCCAAAAGTCAGTTCAGTTGCCAGCTAACGCCGATGACACATACGAAATTTGACGAAGACAGCGAACCGTCAATATGGCGTTTGCAGGCATTGAAGCAGAAGCGGCTAAAATGGGTCTGGTGGTTAATGAGGGCAAAACCAAGTATATGCTGTCATCAAGGAAAGACACATAACATCAACGTCTTGGACAAAGCGTTACACTAGGCAGCAGAAACTTTGGGGTAGTCAAGGACATCGGCTACGCGGTAAATAGGGACAACAACAACAGTACAACAATTAAACGCAGAATCACTCTTGCCAATCGCTGTTGTTTTGGGGCTCAAGAGGCAATTGAGTAATATAGCCCTTTGTATAACCGCATGATCATTCCAATCCTCCTTTACGGCGCGGAAATTTGGACTTTACTAAAAGTAAATGAGGAAACCCTTAGTATTTTTGAGACAAAAGTTCTGCGTGCGATTTTCGGTCCTGTTTGTGATTGATGATGATTTTGATGGCATTCGTAAGAGAAAAGTCGACGACGAAATTAATAGGCTGTAAGGCGGCATGTGTCTGGTCAAGCGTCTTCGGATGCACCGCTTAAGGTGGCTAGGCAATGTGAAGCGTGTGGACACCATTGCTTCGGTCCTAAAATTTTTCGAATCTGAGCCATTGGGACAACGCAACAGAGGACGGCCTAGGTTGAGATGGCGCACACATGTTGAGAAAGGCCTCAATATACTTGGAGTGCTGTTGTGAACAAGTTTATTAATTTTTTTTAAATTGGAATGTACTATAGCAAGCCCTCGTTTTGAGCCAATCTAAAGTAGCAACATCCTAAAGAAAGCATAATGTAAAAATTACTGTGTTGTCAACTAGTTGCGAGTCCAAATGTGTGTCTTTATCTTCTGAAAATACCACGAATATCATTTCTTACTTTCGGGCCCTTAAAACTGACAGTGTAAGGAGTCCGTAATTTCAGAAGAAAAAAGTCCAATTTCTACAGGTGCCTCACTTCCTATGTCCGATTTTTCAGTTGAACCATTTTCTCCCCCAAAAGAAATCGTAGGAGGATTAAAATTTGACTTCTCTTTGTGGCCAATTCTCATCTCCATTCTCAATTTGTTTTCACAAACTGTTCACAATCGAATTGAAGTGGCATCCCGGAACAAACACCTCAGCTAAGCGGTTTCTTACCCAATGACGCCTTTACACGTGGTAGTGTTGAAAATATGATAATAACGTGGATTCGAGACACAAGGCATTCAGCCGACTTACAATACCCTTAGACAAAGGGCCAGACTCTAGTAAGATATCATCTCCTCCCGGTTGGGGTTATTTTAACTGCAATGGCCTCTCCCCGCATCCGCTGATGAAAATCACTGCAAACACCTAACAGCAGCCTTCGTACCGACAATCTGCAGTGCGCTTTCTCAGAGCACAGGAGAAAAATTGCCACATCCTTGAAGCATGCCCACAGCACAGTGGTGTCAAGCCCACGAATTGCAGGGCATAAATCGAATTTTCGTAAGTCCATGCTAAGAAGAAGGCAATCTCAGCCAAAGGGATTTTTTGCAGAAATTTCAGCCAACAAAATCAACTCACAGCCCCACTGTGCAGTGGGGAGTGGAGTTGTCAGGAAAGAAGGAGGGGCGCCACTGCAGAGCACACAACACACAAGTGGCAAGGATAAACATTCTTCTGGTGTGTACCTGCATCCTATTGAGAGCCGTTTTAGATTAACGCTTTGGAAAATTTGTATATCGCCACAGTTTGGTGTGAGGGGCGTTCTCGCCCGTCTTTGTGTGCAGACTGCTCTTAGCCGTAGAGCAGGTAACAACCGCATTTTCATCACCATCCTGCAAGCCTGCAAGGCGTCTCGTTGTCCTCGCTGTACCCGACCCACTCGTCCTGATCGGCATCCACGTCGCCATTCGCTCCACATCGACGATGGTCGTCTGCCCGTGATGCCGCAACACATCAATCTTTCACCAAAGTGTGCGGCGTATTAATCGGTGCTGTTGACATTCTCATAATAGAGGCGCACACTCATTCCAGTCGCTACTCCCCCAGCGCCCGGCATCGTGTAACTTGGCCAAGGTGTGTATTGCCGGTCCTCATCGGGCTTTAGCTTATTAATTGATAATTAAAAATGCATAAACACCGGCTTTGTGGTTCGGTTGCTCGCGCACACACGTCGAGCTCCTCTGGCTGGAACGCACTACTCCCCGCCATTTCATCCCAAGTCCTCACTATCATTGCATTCCAGCCGTCGGCTGGATAATGAGCCTATAAAAGGAACCCCATCCTTGCGAGCTCTCCCCTCGACACCGCCGCCACGGGCGTGGAAGTGGCGGTTTTACGCGAGCTCTCCATTATGAACACGAATTCCATCTCGTAAAGTGTAAATTAATAGTTAATGGCCCTCGAGAGTGTGGGCGGTGGGGGCTGGTGGGGCTGCGTTGCGCAGTTCCACCGCGCCAAGGAGCATACGACGGCGGTATAAATCAGCAAACGCGAAAATAACTGCATCCCATATACCTAGCCGAATGGTATGCGCGCAGCTATGTACGCTTTACGCTGTCATTAATTGGTTTTCCCGGCGGGATGAATTTGTTGTGGCTGAAAGGTTTACAGCCACCCCGCGGTGTCTGCCCAGGGTCGGCCTGATCATCAGAAGCGTGGTGAATTTGTAAAACTGCCTTGGGCTGGCCAATGCCAGATGGGGCCGTACGGCAGCTGAAGGTTGTATCGCACCTCGGCATGGAGATGCAGCTAGAAAGAATTGTTGTCGCCACCGTGGCGGTAATAACGGCATTTTAGTACGCGAAATTTTACGATAACGGTGCCTTTTGTTTTCTAATCAAGTCGAAAGGATCCTGGGAGTCAATAAAACGCTTAACTTCCTTCAATGTTTGGTAAGGAGGAATTAATTATAATGCTGTTGTTGGTTATGGGTGCTAGGGGGCGCTGAGGATGAGATAAGCGCGGTTTCTTCTTGTGTTCATATGAGTGGAAGGACTCTGGGCAATGGACTCAAGGCTTTGGCCATCGGATGTTTGAGATTGAGATTGATTTGTGGAATCTGGGAAATTGCATTCATTTTTTTTTGTAATTGGCGCGCGCTAAAGGGATTATTCAGTACCGAGGATGGAAAGTCCTTCGGGTTCAGCAAAGTCATAGCCAATCATGGATGGAGCGCTGGAGTGACAGTAGACAGCACTGGGCCTTGGAAGTATTAAATTCCACTCGATTCTTCTTACCCCAATCAATTATGCCGTCAAGATCGTTAACAAACGCTGCCTTTCCAAGTCTATGGCCGAAGAGGAGGATCGAGAGCCAAGGAACGAATATAAAAATCTGAGGGTGCTGTCATCAGCGAAGGAGTGGATTGGATTAGAAGTTACAGACAGGAGATCATTTATAAAAAAAGAGGAAGAGTGTCGGAGACAAAACGGAGCCCTGGGAAACACCAGCATTTATGTGGTGACTATCAGACTTGAACCCATCCAACACGACTTTAAAAGGTAATTTCTAATCTATTGACGAAGAGATTCGTCGACACCATAAGCATGCATTTTCGACAAGAGAGCTTGATGCCAGACTCTGAAATATCAAGCGTAACCATTTTGCTTTCACCTACATTGTGCAAAGATTGGTTCCATTTTTCGGTTAGATATGCCATCAAATCACCAGTGAACCTATTGCTGCGGAAGCCGTACTGCCGGTCATTGAGAAGCTTCCGGGCTTAAAGATATTTCTTAAGCTGACGGTTTATCAACGTTTCCATGTCTTTAGAAAGTAGGGACGTAAGCGCTATGGGTCAGTAGGAGGTGGGTGATGATGGTTCGCCCATCTGGTTTGTCTGGGAAATAGAATGCTGAAAGCTAAAAGAAATAGACGACACTCCCAACAAATGTCGTTGTCTGAATCTTCTTCTGGGTCTTCATTCATGTCGCATTTCTTAAGGATCCTTTTTAAAAGCTTGCAAAGGCTAAATTTTTGAAGTATGAAAGTTTTATGAAGTTCAAGTGGAAATGTGGGTTGTTTTTATATGACAAAGGGCACGCATTCGCATTTTTAACTCCATAGAACCTATGGAAATATTTTTTTTTACTTATCCGCGAACATTCTTTTTGCACACAACTCAAAATTGTGTGATACACAAATCTACGATTGATTAAAGAATGTTCAATTAATCATCTCGTACAGTACCTGGTTCCAACCGACGGAAAGCTGTGGTCACAATTAAAACAAAACTGAAGAGAATATGAAAGGACGAATGGACAATGGAACACAGAAGATTGATGCTCTCCGAAAATTATTCAAAAATGGCCTTAATTTCTGAGCGAAAAGTAAGGAAAGAAAAGAAAACAAATTAAAGACTTGCAATCAAATATTGTGTAAGAATCGGTTCCCATTCCTTTTTTAGAGTTCTACCGACGCTTGTGCAGCTTATAACTCGTCATCATCATCTTTCTTAGCCGCATTTTCCTCTAAAGGGGTCGCGGGGGCAATGCACGCACGAGGGACTCTCAAGCCACTAGATCTTCCACCATAGGCTCTAACTTATCAGGAGTTATTCCCAAGCGCAACCAGGCGGGTTTTTGGACTTGATCCAACCACCTCGCCATGGGTCTGCAGAGCGGTTGTCTATATGTGTTGATGAATTGCATCTAAGGCACGCCTCAGAAATCGTGATGCAGGGGCCATCCGTACATTGTATAATAAAACAATCAAACCAAACTAGTTTCTTGGCGATCGTGAAAAACCATTTTAAAATTTAATTACATATTCAGGTTCTGGAGGAAAAACGGAAAAGCAAAAAGTTGGATGCTTTCAGGCCCATTTCTTCACGGACCGAATATTTTGGAATCCAGATTGATGAGTGGTTGCCGTGGTGTTGTGGTAAGTGCGTCGACCGCCACGCAGAAGGTCTAGGTTCGATTCCCGGACGGGACACCTCGCGTTTTTACTCCACCTCTTTCGAGCTGCTGACAACACTCAAAGAGTATCAATTGTCTATGAAAAGCTTCTCAAATCTCGCCGTTCGGAGTCGGCAAAAACCTGTAGGTCCCTTCTACTCGTGAGAGAACAGTGACATGCACAACACGAGTAGGTGTTGTAGAAGCTAGGCACTGGTCCCTTGCGGGCTGTAGTGCCACCCACTTATTAGTATTAAATTGATGAGTGGACCGAATGTATTATATAATATCAAAATAAGGAAAGTTAGGCAAGGCAGATCTGTGTTTACGGACTTGTCGCAGTCCGCACCTCCATGCCGCCATAGCGTTCTTCGTTTCGTAAAGGCCATACCCCATCAAGACATTTTTGCAGTAAACTTCACGCTACTTCAACGTCTAAATGATTGCATAGGACCCACTTTCGGAAAGTAATTATGCCCTCTTATCTGAGATTGCTATAAAGACCCGTTTCACTTCAATAGACTCTCCCCGCCTCATTATCAGGGCAACATCGGAGCGTCCTTAAGACAGAATTCGCAGCCTAATCCTCACCTTGCACCACAGAAAACGCTCTTATTCCCAGTGCACTTCGATTGAAACTAAATCGAGAAAGCGATTAGCAGCAATCCTTGCCAAGCTCTCCTGTATATCTAAATTAATTTAAAATTAACCCAATTTAATTGAAATTCCTCCAAGGACCTTCCTCGCCAAAGACCAATTGAAAGCCACATCTAATCTTTATCCTCCCCCCTCCCCCCCACACACTCGCAACCAGGCCGAGGCTTCAACCCTAATCCAAGCCCGCACCCGTCGCCAGCAGCACTTTGAATTGCAGAACTTTGCCAACTAGGATCAATAATTCAGGTGACTTTTCTATTTTCCAGCCGCCCACTCGGGGTCCGCTTCTTCTGCTTAACTTAATGCCTCAGAAAACTTGAAACCGATTTGGACCGGTGAATTATTGAATAGGAGATGACTTTTGCTTCCTGCATTTTGGTCACACGGCAGAATGGAAGCGCTGTGTGTACAAAAGGTGATCCCACAAAAGTTTGCCAGTACCTTGGGTGCCCCGGCTGGCTCACCCCGTCATCGGGGCAACGAAAAAAAAGGGAAGAGAGTCAAACATTTTCGGCAGTCAAACGAGGGCAGGGCAGGGTAGCCAGGAGATTTGCACGCCAGCACAGACGTAGACGCTCCCGGGGTGTGCTTTTGAAACTTTAACTCACATCAAATAGGCATACAATTTGTCTGAATGCATTTCGGGGAGACGGGATGAGCTCGGATGAGAAGTGATCCTGCACTCGGCTGTGTGTTTGCGGTTCAATTATTTATTCCGGGACATTTCGAGTGGGTATCCGAGGGTATCCTTCGTCTTCATTCATGCAGCCAGGCCTCCCCGGGGACATGATTTATGATTTCGGTCTTCCCGAGATGTGGTGGACTGTGTGCGCTGGCTCCTGAGTGTGAATGGAATGCCCTCTGGGATTGCCCCAATTCGGATCTGGAATCTCATCTGTGAGTCGTCCTTTCAGTGGAGGGCTTCTTCTCCGTCTTCCTTCTCATCTTGGCCATGGTGCACGGACACAGAATCATCATCGGCATCATCCGGGGAATATTGCAACTCATTGTGAACGGAGGCAGCAGCACCAGCAACGGCTGTGTTGTCTTATTTTTTGTTGCTCGTTGATGGCGGTGTGTGTCTGCTGCCAATAGCGAAAGAAATATGGGGATGAAGGATGTTTTCTTTCAGGTAACAAGGGACCACGTGGGTTGCACATTGCAACTTGACGAAGTCGAGCTTATGACCATTTTTCTTCGACCCAGCGGGGATGACAGAGGTTGTTTGCTTCTTTTATTATCGGTTGGGGTTTTTTGGTTTGGGTTTTGGTTTCCATTTGCGGCGATAGATAGTGGCGGTGGAAGTTGGCTTGGGGAGCTGATAAATCGGGACAGATGGATGAGGAGGATTTTCTCTTGGAGATTGCCAATGCGATTCGAATCCAAGACAGATTATTGAAAAGGGGAGAGATCGTGGTTGGCTTTTGTGGAGGGAATGTGTCAAAATTGCCCTCTGCCTGAAGACTTATTTGGTTGTAGGACAAGAAGATAGAAGAAATTGATTAAAAAAATAAAACTTGAGATGGAATAGTGGAGAATAGGTTAACCTTCCCGTCTTACTCGGAACAACGTGATCAAGCCAGTTGCGAATTCCTCGTTTGACGTTTCTTTCTATGCCTTGATTCTATTTCTTGTCAGGGTTCAGGGTAATGGAAGTTTGCAATGTTTGCGAATGAGCAGTAAAGGATGTCTTTCTCCTCCATTTCAATCAGTTCATTTTTAAGAATTTGGACTTTCATAGACGACAAGCAGACGATGTTCGACGGAAGATGACCAAAGTTAGATAGAAAATTAAGAACTTTACTCTAAAAAACTCTATGGAGAAATATCTTTTATCAAGATCGCAGGAAATAAGTCCATTGAGGGTCTTAGTTTTCATTTAGTTGTAAATAAATCAACTTTTCATGCCAAGCTGGAACTAAGTCCTGACCATTGATAACCACTGATAACTTGACTTAATGAATTCTAAGCAAGTTAGGCGTTTTTCCAGTTATGAAGTTGTCGGTGTTTGTACGCTTTTGATGAAAAGAAAACAGAGAAAATTTTGATACCACTAGCCTCGTGCCACAATGCGAGTCAAGTTCAGAATCTTCTTCTTCTTTCCATGGCGCTACAGTCCGAGGTGGACTTGGGCCTCAACCAACATGCTTCTCCAGCTGACACGATCTCTCGTCAGCTGCCTCCAGTTGCACACTCCAAGTTGGTTGAGATTCTTCTCCACTTATGTGCGTCACCTTAGCTTAAGCCGTCCTCTGTTGCTTTTTTCCAATGGCTTGGATTCGAAGATTTTTCGATGTCCATACGCTCTACCTGGCCTAGCCATAATTAATGTCCTTCACTTAAGTGCGCAATCTAAACCGAGGCCATCCTACGCATTAGATTAGAAGACTTTTTGGGCCGGAGCGGTGGTGTGCATAGCCTCTGCATGACGTTCTATCTTAAGCGTGGTATGGATCTGTATGCGTTTAGAGCCAAATTGTAGGAAACACTACAGTGGGAAGATTGACAGGCAATACAGACCAGAGTGAGACCAGTCAGACAAAGCAGTCAAACAGACCAGTGTCCTCACTTAGTTTGGCTTCATTCAGCGAAGTAGGTTCTCTAACCTATGCGTCAGAGAGTCACGAGCCATTCTTGTACTTGGCATGTATGTCGACCTCAGAGGCAACTTTGACTATTGCAGTTGGAAGAATATTGTCAAAGCGCGATGTAACTGCACTCTGGGGGAGTTACTTCTCTCTCCTTTTTAAAAAGCCTTTCTTTTTAAGAATCCGAACATAGCATTCGACTTTCCAGTTGCATCATCATAATTTGTAGCAAGATTTAATTTTGCATCAAAAATTAGTCAAAAATCTTTATTCTTGAAACGGCTGCCTTATGACACTCAGGCTGTTACTTTGAAGGCACGAAACTTTTATGTCCATCGATCTTTAACAAGTTTGCTCTTAGTTACAGCCGTAAAGTCACCAAGGCTCAAAAGGCAAGAGACGGAAGAAAGCCCTCTCGCTAAAGACCAAGCTTGCTTTGTAATTCAATTTAGTCAGCCCTTACCTGCTTTATGGCACCGAAACTGAGCCATTATTAAAAGTCGATAAAGAGGTCCTTCTGGTGGAAAAGTTTTTGTCCTATTTGCGTTGATGGTGGATAATAAGTCCCGGGACATTTGTTAGTAATAACTGAGTGGCACTACAGCCCACAATGCACCAGAGCTAAGCTTCTACAACAACTACTCGTGTCGTGCGTGCTACTTTTCTCTCACGAGTAGAAGGGACTTACACTTTTTTGTCGACTCCGAATGACGGGAATTAAGAAGATTTTCATAGACAATTTAAGCTCGAAAGAGGTGGTACCATGAAAAAATGCGAGGTGTCCCGTCCAGGAATCGAATCTAGACTTTCTGTATGTAGATCGACGCACTTAGCCACTACGCCACGGGGACCACATTTGTTAGTAACACCCCCTGCACATCACGGGATTTATTAAGTGAGGTGTTATGAGCTGTATGGCGAATGGGTCTACGGATTCAGTTCTTAAATCAGACCATCTAGAGCGGAACGATATGCTTCAACTCGGAATGTCTTTGAATCCGAGTCGAGAAACGCAACACAGGGAGACATCGTCTGAGATAAAATGCACAAGTGTAGAAGGACATCAAACAACTTAAAGTACGAAACTGGAAGTAGCTGTCAAGAGAATTTTTGGATACTCATTTTATTTGAGGCCTAAATATAATCGGATTTTAATGTTACTAAGAGAAGAAGTAGTTAAAGAGAATCACATTTATATTGACGAATATATTCACAGTGACTTCGACTTCTTGCGGAGCAATGTGAGATGTACTTTATCAAATACTTTAGAAAAATCCGTGTTTTCCGTCGATTTTTCAATTACTTCAGTAGCAGAATGTTTGTCGTGTCCTCATTGGATTTTATTTTCAACTTGCAGCAGGCCCGTCCAAAGTGCCTCTATCACCGATCCTTATAACAATACTCGCCATTGATTCCGTTGCTACTTTGGATTGGACTATACTTCAGGAAGGACAGAAGCAGAACCTTCACTGATTTCAAACCTTTAAAAGACCTTTAATTAAAAACCCGTTCCAATTGTGCATTTGCAAGACCCACTTACGTTTGTCTGAGAATCACCAAAAGCACGTCGTTAATATAAACTTCATGCTTCAAAATTAAGTAACTATTTGACAAGAAGATCCTCTCTCTCCACACCAACTCCAATCATCCCTTAACGTGACTGGACGATGTTTCACACAACATCACGTTTTCATCCCTCTACTTAAACATTCTAAAAATGAAAATCATTCATCTTCAATTATCTTACCCATTGCTGCAGATCCCGAAACCCCACAAAACTTTCTTAGCGCGAGTAATGACAGCAAACCCATTTCGGTCACAACCTACACAATCAAGGCACAGGAAAACAATAATGCACAACAGGAAAAGCGTAAGATTCTCTCAAGAGCTTCAGTCACCATAGCCACAAACAGTCCGTGTCCTCACTGCGCCACGATTCACCCTCTCTCCCTGTCCCTGTCCGTACCGCCCACCTACCCCACACCCACTGTCCTGCGGTTCCACTCATTAAAGTAAATTAAGCATTACCAACTTGAAGCGCACACAGACGACAAAGACGCGGCGGCGGCAGCTGTATAAGGAGGCGAATTGAAAAGGAGACAACTCCAAGGAAGGATGGCCAAAGGAAAACAAAATTAATCATCGACCGCTGCTGCCGTCCCTCCGCCACCACCACTAACTACTTGTTTGGCTTTTGTTTAATTGCATTAAATTTATTTCGCTTCTCTCAGGACAACAACAAAACTGCAGTTCTGTTGGTGGAAAGTTTTATTTGCAGCTCCGTTTCCAGCCCACACGCCTCGATTCGCCCCTGAAATCCTAGAACGGACCACAGACACCAGAAGGAAATTTTCTTTAAATAATTTGCACTGGCAGTGGTTAGGAATACTGCGAAGGAGCCACCATTCCGTCCGAGCACCTGCAATTAACGCCATAATTGCAGTGGCTTCTGTTGATTGTTTCGAGGGCTAGTGGGATTCCTGACTGATTGTGCACTCGTACGTGTCGTGGCTATTGTGCTCGTAGGGTGAACAGCGTCCTAAGCGCCACAGACAAGGACATATGCTCCCTTTTCTCCCAACTTAATTGAATTGACAAACATTTTTAAATTTCGCTGCAATCGCGCTGCTTTTATTGGTGCTTCTTAGGATGCAACATAAGAGTCACATATGAGTCACATTAAGTTTTTGGCGCGTGTTCCTCATTGGATAGTTTTGTGGGAAAGAAGCCAGGTATACAAAGAGATCAATTTAGGAGAAAGGCAACCGAAAACTTATGATTTGGTGGGCTGAACTTTTGTAGTCTGCCAGCCTACTACTTGAGCTGATAGGGCTGATGACACCAAGGCAAGCCTGGTCACTAAGAAGAAATGTGACGATGGTTGAGTTTTTGTGATTTTTTTAGTGACTTCTGTGGCCTGCTTGTCGCGAGCACGACACGGCCGTAAATTGTTGATTCGTGTGCGAGGTACAGGATCTTCGGGCATACAAGGATGTTGAGATTGAAAAAATTCAAGTGTCTACTTCCCGTTTCAATAAACCAAATAAACATTTTGAAAAATTTTAAGAAGTCGACATCCAAGGTGGCGCACGAACAATTACAGAATATGTGTTTTGCGTTGCTTTACCTTCTCAACCTTTTCCCTTGGAACGGCTGGACTGGACTGGAATTGGCCGACCACAAAACAGGGGCTATCCTCATGAACAGTTGCAATATGTGAACTTTCTGGTTTGAATCAAGACGATAAAATTCCAGAAGTCGCAAAAGTACCTAGTGATGCTAGACAATAGATTGTCCTAATGCCCCAGCACCTTGGTGGCCATGATTACGAACAGAGGGTCATTCCCTTACAGACAGTCAACAACAATCTAAACTCGAACTAACACCTAACGAAGTACCTGTTTGGTAACCTTCGAAAGTAGAGTGAAAAATGTGGACAAGGTAGCTAGCCCTTCTGTTCAGAATGTACTAATCTGAATAATTAAATCCATCACTTGGAAATGTAAGAAAATAAGTGGAAAAGTACAGCGCATACATTTTCGATATGAAACTGAAATTGGGAAGGGGGAAAGCAGGAAAAAGGCGCAAGACTCCACCATTCAGAGATCAAGTTTATCGAAGACAGTTCCGCAGGCAGAGCTGTAGAAGAGGGCTGGATGTGGTGTAGGACGAAGGTGCATGCCATAAAATTGATATGTCATAAGTCTATCAGGCGAAATGAAGCGATTTACAATGACTGAAATTTATTTTACCTAGCTGTTTATATTTTGACATGAAAATTAAAAATTTGGGTATATAAACGGTGGTTCGAAAAACCAAATTTTAATGTTCAACTTTTTGATCCATAAAAACATCAAAATACGAGTTTAGGAAAACATAAAAACACAGCTCTAAGGATCTCTTCAAGTGTAATTCGAAGAACTAAAAATAGAGAAATACTTTCAGGAAGAATTTTAAGACATGTTCAATCAAAGTTTTGTTTACATTATATTTCAGGTGAGCTAAACGAATACTGTGTGTGACGCGATTTATTTTTTTTTTTTTGCGATGTCGGCACTTTTTGTTCTCCCTTGGCGACATATTCCACCTGAATATACATATATTGAACAGATACACAAATTGATCTTACGCATCTCACTCATGTCACCTTCTGGTAACGAAACCATCAATGAGTGGGCGTAGTTTGCAGCCGCGCAATCTCAATGGAAAATGGTAACAAAAAATTACTTTAATTTAATTTGAAAAATCTCACCATTTCAATTCTGAACTCATCCGGGTTTACAGACAACAAATCTCTCTGACATCGATTCTTCAAATTTTTCAAAAGACCAGATCCGGTGACCCTTCAAATCTTTTAAGTAATAATAATAATTGAGTGCACAAGGGACCAAGGCCTAGCTTCTTCAACAACTACTCGTGTTGTGCGTGCTAATAATCTATCACGAGCAGAAGGGACCTACAGTTTTTTTGCCGACTCCGAACGGCGGGATTTGAGACGCTTTTTATAGACAATTGAAAAAATGTGAGGTGTTTCGTCCAGGAATCGAACCTAGGCTTTCTGCGTGGCGTTCGACGCACTTACCACTACGCAACGGCGACCAAATCATTCTGCCTTCGTCGAAAAAGCCAGTAGTCGGAAGGAGTAAGATCTGAAAAATTCGGCGAGTGGGGTGAGACCTCCCATTTTAGCATTTCAAGGTAGGTTTTGACCACTACAGCCACTTGGGGCCTAGCGCTATCATGTTGCAAGATCTGGACATTTTCGAAGTGAAAACAATGTCGTTGTCTAAAACGGATCCTGATGCAAACTCATAAATGCTACACCTTCCAAGGAATTAGGTAAACACTTCGAAGATCAGCAGCAACTTGCAGACGGCGCAATCTTTTGCAAACGGACAACGAAATAATTTGTACCGCCAATCATCAACCAAAAATATAGCCTATGCAATGAAGGCACTCATTGGCACAGAATTATCAAGTTGCATTGTTGGGTCATACTTTCTTGAAGAAATCGTTGTAGCAAATTTTTTTTAAATGCTGCACTAAAGTCGTTTTACTCAAAACTCTGCCGAAGTTACATTCGCTTCAACAGCATATTGATAAAGCAAGATGGAGAAGAGGGACACATCCATAGCGAATAACGACAAAATGTTCGTTTTGATTTTCCATCTTTGAACAGACGCCAAACAAAAAGAACACCATCAATAAAAATAAAGGTTGTTTACTGATCAACAGTTGAAGTACCAACTTTCAAATAACAAAATGTTGGCATTTCGATTACGTCAGTAAACCTAAAAATTCAATTAAAGCCATCTACGATCGGAATCCGCAATTACTTAGTTGCCCACCCGATATGTTAAGAAGGAGGTGTAAAAAACGAAAAGAAGGCTTTCGACTGAAGAAATGCACTCCATTAAATCAATAACTGAGGCAATACTAACTTTAGTGCTCTAGGCCGCAACGAAAAATGTTGGCTCGATTTTCGCCTGCATATGCGTGAATGGGCGTGGAGGTAACTTACGGTCTACATTTCAAAATAAATTGGTTATAAAAATAAATTCAAAAACAATATCTTAATTTTTTTTATTGTAGCGTGTGTGTTACCTTGTAGTCAGACAGACGGAATTAATTAACTGGTATTGCAGCAAGTGAAGTCAGCGTACCAAGTGGGTTTTCTTCTACTTGGCGACTGCCTAGTCTGGGTATGGTTTGTTGTTATGGGTGACACTCCTCATTGCTTAGACATTATAAAGGCTGATTCATCGCGGGGTTTGATTTATAATGTACAACAAGACACATAAATTTCAAGACAAACTACAAACCTTTATCCTCGGTTTAAGGAACAATGAATGGCATTCACTTCTTAGGAATTACATCACGTTAGTGTTGCCAATAACTGCGTCTGAGGTGGCCCACCCGGAGAGTCCAATTTTGGGCGATTCGTTCGAGCATTGCGACCAGAAAATAATACGAGTAATGTCGGCTTCTACAACATCAAGAGACTCTGGCTTATACTTGAAGAACTGCGACTTTGCTTATCCCGGCAATCATCCAAATTTGCGGAAATCATCCAAAGTCGCGCGATTCAGGGGGCTTATTTACTATAGGAAATTAAATGTTCACGAAAATGATATTTCCACAAGTAAATTTTTTTACGCGTTGTGTGGCCCATAGCGCTTTCTTATTGAAACCAGAGCTCATCGAGACCATGTACTTGTAGGAGTGTAGGAAGCTGTAGTTAACATTAACGTTGTAATGATGCTAAAAGCGACTCCGAATCGATTTGCCACGGTCTTCGCGTTCACTCTCGCCTACAGCTACTATAGACTTTGAATAAGTGCTGGATGTGGTCTAGCCGGTCGAATATCATTCCCTACTGTAAACTGGGACTCAATTTCTCAAGAGGTATTGGCAATAGTGGTTTCAGAAGGTCAACATTCCTCATCCTGATGGCGCTGATTTTCGTAATGCAACTGAACAATTCGGAGACGTTGTTAAGATGCCAGTCTTTTCACGATGACTTGCCAAACGATACTGTACACAAATGAAAAAACAGTTTGATAGAGTTCACTCCTGGTCTGTCAGAAAAAGCCTTTTGAAAATCAAACATCACGATGAATCTCTCGATATCAGTTGATAGTACAGATCTTTTTGCGCACTGCATTCAACTCACAAATCTTTCAGACCACTTAGTGACTCCTTCTTCACCAAACGTTGTGAGCGATAGTTTTCTTCTTGGTTTAGAATTCTTTATTTTCAGTCAGGAAATGTTCTAAGGACTCCGTCCTGTCCACGTGTAAGTTTAATTGTCCCAAAAATAAGGTAAATTAAAATCTCAAATTAAGGAAAATGAAAATGTCCCATAAGATCTTGATCCTTGCATCTCGCAAGTCGTCGCATAATTAAATTCAAATCTGAATTTAATTTGCTCCGCTGAAATAAAATTACTCCCGGCAGCCGAAGACAACCGAAAAGTAAACAACATAATTTAACAAGGGAGAGAATCGTTTTTTAAAGTTTAAGCTGAAAACGTTCGTGTGCTGTCACTTCCCCTCGAGGGCTGCAGCCATTGGTATTTGCATAAAACTGAATGTTTTCCTGTGCCTCTCGTGTGTACACTTCTCAAAGGATGTTCATGTATTTTGGGATTTCGAAAAAAGATGTCCTCCGGCGCTGTGTTGTATCAATTTGTAATTATTTGTTCGAGGAGGGTGCTTCCTTGCCAGCCCCAAGCGCTTACACGTATTCGCTTTATCCAGGAGATGCGACAGCAAATCCCACAATTGTGTATTTGAACAGTGAGTCCCTGTGATTGTTGATGCAAGAGGGTGTGTGTGCATAAATCAGTGGCTCGCTCTTTTACATAATCTCGCTTCATTCGTTTGACACTTTGACTTCCATCACAAGAGTCTTCGTCCTTAATTTGAAAATTAAATTATTTATTTCGCACGGATTTCAGAAGTCGCACGTTCAATTTTAAAAACAAAACGTGTGTCGCCTGAGCCTTTGAGACTTTGTTTCCTGGACTTTCGCACACCCAACTTCACGGATCACATAATTTAAAGCCCATTGTATCCCGGCTTCTAAGTAAACGTCGTGACACGAATATCCATCCCCGCTTCGGCATTCACTTGAAAGTCAACTGCGTGTAATATCCCGTACAACAAAGTTAGTGAACACCGAGATTTTAATGGACCACTGCGTCTGTTTGGTTTCTCCTATCACGGGCGCTCAAAACTTTCTTGAACTGACTTTCAACGAGCTAATCGTGGTGTCCCGAGTTGACAAGGACATCCCACGCTAACGTGCTTATCCCGGGTCACCAGCATATGTGTCAGAGGGAAACTTCTCGAGTGGAGGACCAAGCCCTCCTGTTTTGTGTGTAGACTTATCTCGGTTTATAATAATTAGTAACACTGAAGAGTCGTTGTGATATTCGTGAGGAAAGTTTTCAGGAAAGGCGCTCCCTGTGCAACTACTTCAGCAGGTGTGCCCTCTTCAATATTCCGCGGATAAGAGCGGAGACTGCGAGCAGAAAATTAACTGACAAAGTGCAGAATTCAGTTGAGATAAACTTTCACCTTTCACACATATTCCAGGCTAATTGCGTGTGGAAGTGTGCGATTTCGAAATATGGTGGCATGTGGAAAATGTCTCTTCGCTGGAATTGAAAAGAGGACAGTTGGAAAGTTTTGTGTAGTTAATGCAAATGAATGGTACAGGACTATCTAAACAAATGCTAAGTTGAATGGGATGAATGCGGATATGACGTTTATTTAAAGTTTATTTTTACTGGCTTTTAAAACTACTGCTCTTGTAGTTATGGTGGGAACGGTGGGTATGAAAGGTACTCCTTCTAGAAGAGAAGGAGAGGAGTTCGGCAAATACAAAATGGGAAAACACAAATTGCGTGATCGATGTGCTCCGTTTATTGGGTTATTGTTAGAGAGAGAGAGAGAGGGAGAGTGAATTCACATTGCTGCTCGTATTGCTCGGCTTCCGGTCAATAACCTTATTGGTTCCGTTGACTTAAAGTTCGAAAATGTTTCCTTATCAGGGTGTGTTGTGTTTCGTGAATATGTGTTTCGATTTTGTTGTTTTGTATTTCTTTTTTTACTACATCCTCAGACTACGGCTGCAGAGTAAAAAATCAGGTCATTTGTGCAATTAAGTGACGGTTACCTTAAGCTTATGACATACCATCTGTGAGATCGACTTCTGGCAGCTTACACGCATCCCTGACTTGGAGCCTGACTCAGAATCATTCTAATTTATGTGTGAATCTGAAGATGTCCTTCTGCTCCATACATACCAGATTCTGCAGTTCTTCGAAAAAAGCTTAAAAGATGCATCCTTCCATAGACAGCGATTTCCAAATCCTGCTCAACCTTGCAACTGCTACAAAAGTCTCTGTATGGAATACCCAGACGAAGCGGGACTTCTCCGGCGGCACAGCTCCTTGTCAGAATCATAGTCAGTTTTCTCAAGTCCCTTTGGCTTTGACTTAAGATCGATTGAGTTTTCTTTTATATTGACTGTTGGGGGTACAAATTAACTGGGTGTGTTTTCAAAAGATGGCGCCACCTGCTGGTTGTGTCTGATCTTGGAAGCGATTACCTACTTCATTGGAAAGGAGTGACATATGTCAACAATCATTATTGTGAATCAGCGTCTTCTTTAAACAACACTTTGTAGTTTGCCTCTTCGAAAAAAGATTTGTCTTAAAGAAAGCAGAATTTGCTGGAAGTTTTAATTTCTTTTTTAATTGAAAAAAAGTGCGTCTGAAGCCTATCAAATTTTTTTCAGAAGTTGACGGTGAATCTGCTTCGACCGAATAATCATGCAAACGGTAGTATTGGCGCTTCAAAGTGGTGATCTTAGTATCGAAGACAAAGAGCGTTTTGGTTAGTCAAAGGGTCTGAAGATGAGGAATTGAAGTCTTTACTGGATCAAAATCCATGCCATGCAAAGATAACTCGCAGAATTGTTGTGAGTGAAGCAACACACAATTTCAATTTAGATTTATTAAAAAACGAGGAATTGAATACCGTGCGGAATCAAACCAAGAGATGTCAAACGGCGATTTTTAGCCTCGGAATTTCATCTTGAAAGACATCAACAGGAAGGCAGTTTTGCACTAAATCGCTGGAGATGAGAGATGAATACATGTTCTACGAACACCATAAGAAGAAAATATGCTGTGCAAACTTCGGTGAACACATTCGATCATCATCTACATCGACGCAAAAGGAAAACATACACGGTTCAAAGATATTGCACTGCAGGGATCAAAACACAAGGTATTCAAGGGGCAGGATCTGGTGAATACATACATCAAAACTTGCGGTCAACTTTTCCTTTCTTCTCACATCAATCTCGTACTGATGTTATCCAGGGAGATCAATCTGAAGTCAACGTTGATTAAGTGTGAGTGCTTAGAGCTGTAAAGCAGTGTGAAAGTCTTCCTTTCATTTGAACGCATTGCACCTTTTCGTAAGGTCACTCTTCAAAATTTATTCCTGTAGATTCTTACCAGAATTTAGGTAACAACACCAACATTGCTTGAGGAAGAATTTTCGAAGCAGTTTTTACTGGATTGTTGTTTCTTGATCCTATTGATAACTCAATTCAAAAATCTGAAAATCGTTTACAGACTGATATACAGCGTGCGGGGGAATGACCCTAAGCACTCTCAACCGTTACCAGACTCTCTGGAAATGGAGTCGCCAATTAGATTTATTTTCCTTTCCACCAGTGATCAGTTAGTAATCCAACTTACATCTAAATTCTGGCTAGTCTTCAGATTCTCCACACATTACTAAAAGGCGCCTTCTTATCAAAAAACGGCACACTCCCTGTTGCTGGTTATGGTTCCGTGTCCGGGTCCATGAACCCAGTTCCTATTCTGCAAGTCCCTTCTCTCTCCCTCTCTCTCTCTCTCTCTCTCTCTCTCTCTCTCTCTCTAGAATTCTCTTTCTCTCCCTCTTTGTCTGTGTTATTACTTCCAATTCCGTGGAAAGCTTGATGCATGCATGTTAAAAAATCCGCTTCATATTTCTTTAGGCAGACAGTGATGGGTGCGGCAATTACTTACGCTGCTTAACAGAAGCAACTGCTTCAGAGCAGTGCTTCAAGCTGTTAAAGTGCAACGCTTAGGAGTTTTTAAATCGTTTCGTAACCATCGATGAAGCATGGATCCAATGGTGCACACCAGAGTCGAAAGAGCATTCAATACAGTGACGGTGAAAGAAGAATGTGTGATAGGCCACCGTGTCTTGGGGATAGGCAAGGTGCAATGAGTATCGAGTACCTTGAGAAGGCCAAGACTTTTCTTAGGCTCTACTTAGCGCTACATTCCTCGTCGATCACATTTGTCAGCTTGCGGACTGTTGCTATGTGACACGGGCAGAAATATGTGTCAAATGGGGCTTCGGGAAATTTAGTTTTAAGGTCAAGGTTGATATTTCAAGTGCATATACGGAGACTGAGTTGAGAAATAAAAGGCTTCTCTTCCAGAATTCGTGTTTTTTCATTTGAAGGCTAAATACTTAGCGGGCCTTATCAATCAACACTTTGTATTGAAGTACAGGTAAAACTTTAAATGCTTAAAATTCAAAACTGCAACGATAAGGTCACTTGGCCCAACTTTTACCAGTAATCACTCATAGCAATAAATTTAAATGTTTTGTAATGCCCTGTATAACCGCCAGTTACAACCAGTCAAGTCAAAGTTACAACGTATTCCTTAGCTAGAAGCTTAGCTAGAAGCAGGTTTGTGGGAATTTTTGAAAGCCTATAACTCGAAAATATAGAAATGTCACTCCTCCCATCCAACTTGATGCCTTTCGAGTCAGGAGCTGCATTATTTCAGTCGGTTTTTATAAGTGAAAGATTTATGGTTAAAGATAAGGTATGCTTAAAACAAATCTCATTTACTGACAACATTATACATGCACACTTAACTTGGTCTAACGGGTACCTGTCAACAAATTGTACTGAATAAGTTTTATTTTCTTCTTTGAGTGCCTGCAGTTCGGGATTCAAATGAGCATCAACCATCCGGCCTTTCTAGCTCACATTGTTCCTTGACAGCTGCTTCAAATTTCGCACCCCAAGTAGATTGTTGTCCTTCCTCATTTGTGTGCGCTATTTTATACGAAGTCGTCTTCTGCCACGTTGTTCCAACAGTTCGAATTCAAAAACCCCTTGAGCTGAGGTAGAGTTATCTATAAGCCTACCTTAAGCGCTATATCCGTAGATGCTTGACTGAGCGCATGTTGCATTCTCCTACAGAGCGCATCAAAAAGGACCAAAAATCCAAATCAAATCTCTAATCCGTGGTAATGAGCAAAAGCACGTACAAACGACTAAAACGGGTTTCCATAGAGTTGTGGCGAAATAACTCCACCCAACGTTTTTGTTTCTCCACTTTACTTTACTCAGACTCTTCGAAATTGCACACAAAAACAAAAAATCTGCATGAGTTTGCAGCTAGTGAGCCCTAGATGAAAACACCATATCCTCTCCATTAAGGTCAGCATATGCCCTTGATGCTCATTTCCGAACGATGGGACATTCCACCCGGATCATGCCAAAAGTCACACACCACCGGAGATTAAAAGGGAAAGTCTTTGTTCGCCCACTTCAAGGACTCGCCACAAATTAGATTCTCGATGAACACGAACACGCATCAAACTCAAACCGACCGAAATAGAAAACGAACTTCCAGCGTGTGTCTAGACGCAAACTTGTACCATCCCTTCACTCATCCGGCCAATACTGTGGCAAATTTAATTTTCAAAGCTCCCACCGCCACCACCACCGCCGCTACCACCAGCGCCACAGAGTGACAGTTTTCAAATTGAATCTGAATTTCAAACAGATTGTCCTTCTAAATAATGATTCGTCACAGATCCCTAATTCAAGTTTTATTATTCAAATCACATTTCACTCTCGCTGAATTCACAGAAAATTGCGTTCGTCGGTGTCGGTGTCGGTGTTGGTCGACGGAGGCACTGTACACACCCTCCATCGTCCCGTTTCCAATCAAAAATAATTGTTTGCAATTAATTAATTCAACAAGAATGCTCTCGACATCGCGTAGGAGTCGAAATCAATTTCACACAAAGCGCCGAGGAGTGTGCCGCTGTCACTCCTCAGCAGCAGCGCAGCACTTTCACGCAATTAAATCGATGTCCTTGACGAATTATTCATCAGGCAAATGTTACACAAGTAACAAGTTGATTTGTTCGAGACCTGTAAACAGGACTTTGCCTCTCCCTGGCTTTGAGTTGTATTTTCTTGTGTTTTTTTTTTTTTTTTGGTGAAAATCATGTCGAGGACAGCGCAAATTACGCAGTCCTTGTTGCTCCCGGGATGTGTCTCGTTTCTGTGTCGATGATTGGGTCTCTTCTTTGCCAGAAAGGATACACAGTCCAGAGGGAGGGGGGGTGGTGGGCCCTCTAATCGCATCATCTCTACACTTCTGCTCCTGCTTGGCATCGATGACCATCACTAGGGGGTAACGACCATGAGGGAATTAATTCGTAATTTTTATTCAAAGGCCACTCCATGTGGGCGGCGCGGAGGCGACTGTATGGCTTGTTAGTTTGAAGGTATTGATCTCGAGCGGTGTCTAGACGCAGAGCAAGAAGAGATTTGTGTGTGTCATCCGAATCCGGATTTGAATGGCTTACCGTCATGCGGTGCGGTCGACGCTCTACAGGTCCGGGCGGCCATATGCGGAGCAATTAACCTTTTAGCACAGCGTATGCTGATGTAATTGAAATGTGTGTGTGGGAGGCTTAGCATGCCTTCCGTGTCCATGTGTGATTATTTCACGCATTTTCGGTTGCCGTGGCCATTGAATCAACAATTTTAGCGCAACCACGTGTGTGTCGGTGGGGCTAGTAATTATCAAATGGCGCGCATCATCAACCTCAAAAACCAGCTAGCAGCGCAACTATCGCTGGGGAGCAACAATCTCGTTTAATTGTTTTATAACACGGTATTGTGTTAATGACCCTCACCAGAAGCCGAAGGTGGGGGGGCGGCGAACTCTCCCACTCGTGGGTGTGTATACGATGGGGGTTAGTGGCGAGATAATGCGTGTGCCATGTGACAAGCTCCTGATGCTGTGCGCCGCGGTGTGGGGGCGGGGGTGATTTGCGTCTATTAGGTTTATTGTTGCTGCGGGAGATAATGTGATACTCGGCCCGGGTGTGACCTCAATTATGTTACAGTTGCTGATTTATTTAAGAGAGCGGCAAGCTAGGCTGGGCTGTTGGAGGTGAATGGAGTTGTAGAAGTTTGTTCTTGAGGAAAGTAGGCTCCTAGTGTTGACAAGGGGAATCAGCGTTTCCTATAATGGGAATCGGCAAATTTTACAAACATACACATCCCCATCATCAAACCACTCTTCAGCCACTCTTCACCACAACAACGTTGGGCTGGATTGAGACGTCTGTGAATAAGGATGTCCCGTTTTGAATAAATGTCAACCGTAAGCAGGATTCCACCGAGTGCAGGGGTACATCCGCGCCCGCTCATGTTAATTTGGAATTTTTGCTGGTTTTGTACGTTTTTTCTTTGTGTGCCGTCATTCTGTGCCGCCCTCTTTATCGCATCCGGCTCCTTTGGCTTTCGTTTTTTTTTTTTTTACCCCGGGAAAGCATTTTAATCGTCACGTCCCACGATAAGTCCACTTTTTGTACCAGCGTACAGTTTTACACCCCCCCCCCCCTCGTCCTCCACCACCCACACCGTGTATGCTTTTCTTTTTCTCCTCTTTGTCGAGAAAATGAATAATGATTGCCTTTATGACGTGGAGCCGTTTAGGAAGCAAAAAAAAAACGCCATCGGCTCCCTCCTCACCCCTTGCGATGCCCACCAGAGAAGCAAAAGAAGAAAAGAGAAAAATCACACCGAAAAAGAAATGTGACTGCGATAAAAATGTGAAGTAGATACTTGACTTGTACTGCGACATGAAACGGCAAGAAATAATTTAATGACGGGACTGCAAGTTATCTGCCTTAAATTTTGTGGCCAGACGTAGACGGTTTATGGGCTCGGAAGCCCACGGATTGACGGGGATGTGCTGTGGCGCTTTGTGTTTTGTTGCGTGTTTTCAGCTGATGCAGACGGATTTCCACTTTTATGTTGATTGTTTGTGGGAAATTGTTTCTGCGATATACGGAGGGGCCCTATTTAACGCATCTAACTCGTATTTCATTAAAACACTTAAAGAAAATGAAATCAGCTAATAAAGATCAAGCAAAGACCCTTCAAGGACCATCGGTCTCAGCGTTCGTCGGGTTGTAAAGATTTAGATGCGGCATGGTTATCTGGGACATCATTTCTTTGACATTTACAGCAGACAACATAAGGCGCTGGAGGTTTTGTTAATAGACATTGGCTTTGCATTTAATTTTCGAAATGATTGAACAGATGAGTGAGGTTATGAAGATATTGTCGATTTCAAAATACAGCAGGACTCCACCATAAAAGCTTATGGGGACACAGCCGCTATTTAGAGTTACAAAGAGAACGTATTAGCTGACAGAGAGAGAGAGGGGGCCTGATCGAAAAACGGATTTTTATTTGACACAAACGATTTCAACAAGATTTTGGTCCATTTTTACAAAATTTGAAAATTTCTGAAGGAAGCAGAATGTTTAAATTTGTTCCAAATTAAAACGCAAACAAGTGGATGGGGAACAAAGCACGTAACGAATTTTCCATGTCCAGCGGATGACGATTCGTATGCTTGGACTGTTTTCAATCACCTTCTGAACAGGTATTCTTTACCGAGGTTTAAACAAATTTTCGAAAATTTCGTTTGGCAAGTAATTTGTTCTTGTGGGCTCCTGATGAAGCCAAACTTTCATCACGTGGAACTCAATAAATGACAAAATTTCATCAAGTAAAGGTTGATTCCTTGTGAAGGTTTATTCATAATCTAAAATAAAACATATAAAATTGAAAATAAACTTGAATATTGTGCGACTGGTTAAAAGAACAATTTATGGCATTTTTGAAAATGATGACGCGAAAAGGTGGGGCATAACTACGTCTGAGGTGATCCTTTCGCAAAGCTTAACCTGGTATCTCGCAAATAATACTTACATTGTTGGCTTCCACTGGGGTAATCTAAACTGTCTTATTTCTGAAGACTTACATATCCCTATTAAAAATAGTTCAAAGTTGTGATGTCACACGTTGTTTTTCCGGTCCACAAACAAGGAGACTCCTGCGCCAACTATTGAGGGATTAGTCTTCTGAACATCGCGTATGAGATCCTCTCTACCGTTATGTGCTTCGTCAAGGTCGGAAACAAACTCACCGAGACCTTCAATCAAAAAAGGTTTTAGACAAGGCGACGCACTGTCATGTCTACTTTAACATCATTCTCGAGAAAATCGTGCGTTACTCACAAGTCAACACCAGATTCATGATCTTCCAAAAGTCAGTTCACAGAACACAGAGAGCTGTCAATGACGCGTTTACTGGCATTGAAGCGGAAGCGGCTAAAATGGGTCTGGTGGTTAATGAGGGCAAAACGAAGTACATGATGTCATCAAGGAAACACGCACAACATCGGCGTCTCAGACAGAGCGTCACGCAGAAACTTCGAGATTGTCACGGACTTCGTCTACCTCGGCTCCGTGATAAACAGGGACAATAACACCAGTACCGAAATCAAACGCACAATCACTCTTGCCGATCGCTGTTTCTTTGGGCTCAAGAGGCGATTGTCTAATAAAGCCCTGTCTGGAAGAACTAAGCTTGCATGAAATATAACACTTTGATCATCCCAGTTCTCCTGTACGACGCAGAAACTTGGATGTTACTCAAAGCGGATGAGGAAGCCCTTAGTCCTGGTCCTGTTCGCGTTGATGGCATCTGGAGAAGAAGATTTAACGACGAACTCTGTGGGCTGCGACATGCAGTCAAGTCAATCGTCTTCTGGTACAACGCTTAAGATGGCTAGGCAATGTAGAGCGTATGGACACCACTGCTCCGGTCCGAAAAGTTTTCGAATCTGAGCCATTGGGACAACGCAACAGAGACAGCCTAAACGAAAGTGGCGCACAAAATGGAGACGAACTTCAACCAACTTGGAGTGTGCAACTGGCGAAAGATCGTGCTGACTGGAGAGGCATGTTGGTTGAGACCCAGGTCTCTAGCGCCAAAAGAAAAAGAAGAAGTGACGTATTTACGTAGAGCTTGTTTGGCCTGATGCTCAAGCCATAGGATAGAAAAGGCCGTAGCATAGGAATGTTAACTTGGTTATTATAGCATTACTTCAATATACATTTATGGACGCAATTGTTGATGCTGAGACGAAGGCAATCACGGACAAGTGTGAAAGTAATAATAATTGCGTGGCACTAAGGCTCACAGGAGACCAGGGCCTAGCTTCTTTAGCTCATGTTGTGCGTGCTAATGTTATCTTACGTGTAAAGCGAATCTTTAGTATTTTGATGACTCCGAACGGAAAGATTTGTAAAACTTCATAAACAATTTGTACTCTTTGAGTGTTGTCATCGGCTCGAAAGACCCCCCGGAATCCAACCAGAGACTTTCGGCGAGTGAGTTGACCCACTCACACGCTATGCCACAGTGACCACAGTACTTCAGTAGGCTGTCGAATTATCCGACCAAACGTCTAGTCTGGCAACACTTTTCACTTACCAATGAAGAACTCTCAGTTTCAACGTGGCTATACCAGTTAGTCTTTCTTCATAAGCATTGTGAATACCAACTTCCCATTGGCAGCAACGTATATACATTTAGGTCTTTTTCCCTAGTGGTGGGAGAAGCCTCTCTAAGCTTTCGTGTCAGATTGACCAATCCGCTTTAATGTTGAGGCGAAGAGCTTAGGTTTAGAGCTCGGCCACATATGTAGAGCGTATGGATAACAGTGGCTCGCCCACATAGAGCAACTGGGTAACAAAGCGCCAGCTAAAAGGGTCTTCAAATTCAAGCCTCCCGCTTCGACAAGAAAAGGAAATCAAAAATCAGTGACTGCCGTCATTTACACAGACGCTTAGCAAACTATTTCCTTCGATCCCTGTATTACGTCTAGTTTGTCAGTTATTTCTAGTGGGTGACTCCTCACTCTTAAGGCCCTTCTCCTCCGGTTAGGGTATCTTCAATGTTCTTTCTTGTTTCTAAAGTTGCAGCCACCATTTCCAATCATCATTTCACTAAAATCCAACAACTCATCGTTGACAAAAAAAAAAATCATAAAATTTCATATCCCATTTTTCAGGTCAAACTCTTTCTCCAAGTTCCAACCACATCTACCGATGTTTTCATGTAGAACGAAAACGCTTTCTCCGGCAGCTGGAGTAGAAAATTTAATTTACTGCCCCCCGGCTCATCACCCACCAACCACACAGCTCCCGCCCTCTCTCTCTCGAACACCAAAGCTAAGTGAACAGAATTTAAGGCTACAGTTGCAATAATTTTGAATTGGAAGTTACCGATGGCAGCGGAGCGAAGGACACGCACATGAATGCACACATGCATAAGTGCAGGCACTCATGTGCCCATGTGTAGCACCATTGCCGGATAAACCGCACTGCCACCGCACACATCTCGACAATTATATTATGGAGTCACTGCGAGAGCACAGGCTTTCAAGGGTTGCAGCTGAAAACATCGTCTGATTAGCTTTTAGCTCCAAACCACTGCCTGGAACAAGGCGGAGGATGATAGATGGACTTTTGGTTTGAGGTGCACACTTTCCAATTTCTCCAGCACCACAAAATGCCGTCCCCTTGGCATACATTGAAAGAGTACAACGGAAATTCATTTCAAAATGAGACTAGTCGACCAGCAAGGACATGGAGGAGGGGGGGGGGAACACTCCACAGAAGAGGAGGACAGTCCTAATGGCGTGGCTGTGAGGAAAGGCATCTTCTGAGAATCCCTGAACTCTTAAAGGAGCAATGATAAAACAATGCGGTTAAGCAATTTATTCGAAGGACCTTCTGCACTCAGTCCCTTTTAGCTTCTATTCGTTCTAATCTTCCCCCCCCCCCCCCCCCACACACACCCGTCCTCACCGCCACCGTCTACCGGCACAGTGCTCCTTGCGAAGTTGTTAGACTAACACAATTGGATCTGCGGTTTCTTATGGAAATGGTTATGTGGAATTGCGTTTATGGCCCTCCTGGGGACAGGCGGGCGGTGAGTGGAGCGAACGAGGAGGATGCGAGTGTTTGTGTGCACATGTAATGCCAGTGGCAGGGTGATGACATTCCAGTGTGTATGCAATTAGATTTGATTTGTCCACATAGACTGTAGAGTACGCCGGCCCTGGGCCCTGTGGCTCTTAAATTTCAATCCGGCATGTGTAGCGGCGTGGCGCGGGCGCCGGCAGCGCACAACGGGCCGGGACAAGAGTGGATCAGAGTGGATTCAATTGGATTTTTGAAGGCATTCAGATTTGTGTGCGATGACCACAATTTTATTTCGGTAGCAACCATAATTGGGTTTGTAATTGCGAATTCTAATGGCAGGACATGGCAAAGCGGAGCAGAACGGATTGTGAGCGAGGTTGGTGGGTGGGTGCTGATGCCACACAGGATCTTATTATGGTCTGGCGAATGCCGGGGTGATGGCACAGATGGGAAAGGTCAGAATTAGATTTGTACAAATTCTGTGACCGCATGCACTGCAGGGAGTTTGCCAAATACAATTAATGAAAGGTGTTGTGACTTCAGGACATGTTTGTGCCAAAGTTGGCATGGGGGGTGTCTTTTTTTAAGGGTTTCCATTGGAAATTTAGGGGAACTTTCTTTATGGGCTTGGATCTCTCACTTGTTGGGTGGCATTACTTGAAATCCATATCCTATTGGAGATGGAATGGTACTCTCAGAAAAGCACTCAACAAGTGCCTTATGTCGGAATGTAGTTCCCATTATTTCCAAATAACAAAGTTGCTTCTCTTAATTTTATGAACCAGGCTTCCTGCCACTCTATCGCTTGATCCTGATACAGGGATCATAAGCCACTTACAAGAAAATTGAGGCGCTCCAAAAGAGCTTCGTATCACAAAATACTTCAAATCTTATGGTCATAAAATTTAGGCAATGACCAAAAGAATATGATCGCGAATACAAGCTGACGAGGTAAGATTTCTCCGTCCTGCGCTAGTTTCTCAACGGGACAGACTGCGAAACGCGACAGTGTGTGGGGATCTCAATGTTGAACAGTTGCTTCAGGGAAATGGCCATACCTCGAAGGTTTGGGCACGTGGTCATGACTTCGCGACTTCCAAAACGTGCCTTAGATCCGATTTGAAAGCACGCCTACGACGAGGTGATTGGATCATGTCAACAATCCGATCCTAATGCGTAACAGTCGATGGAGGACCGAGGGTTCATTGCACCCGCAACTTCCCCCTGGGACACTGAGAATGTTGATAACGGTCTAACACTGTTCTCTTAGGGACCTTAGAACGGAGCTGGGTCAGAAGCGTTCAGGAAATGGGCAGAATTTTGGCAACTTGGGAAAAGTAAAGTTCTTAAACCTGAAAAACTATAGTATCTTACTACTTTTTCATTTTAAATATTTTTATTTCATTCCCAGCAAATTTTTTAACCACGTTGGGCATGATTTCGGTTATCAGGGGTCTACTTTAAGTGGCATTGCAGATCCACATCGATCTTGTGAGCTTCCTTCTGTTTTGCACCCCGAGTTGATTTAAATCCTTCTCCACACCTCAGGAGAGAACGTACTATTTCAATATACTCACTTTCAAAAAAAAACTTTGGGCTTGAGCAGTCTAATCCACTGGCCCTATCAGCCTCAGTCAGTCGTTGTATCCGTCGGCACATGGAGTCGTACATCTTAAGAATATTGTCAAAAAATCTTCTCCAAATTGAACTAAGATTTGTTCTCTAGAGAAGTTCAATGGTTTCCACATACGCTTTTAATAATGTTCAACTTTCTATGGCTTCCAAACTCAATTTCAGTAATGCTTCACTTTTTATGCAAGAAAATTAAAATAGGCGTTACCAAGATTTTTTGCAAAGTCGCATGGGTCAGCTTGTCATAGTGGGTAAGTGCGTCGACACCAATACAGAAGGTCGATTCCCGGACGGAACACTTGATATTCTTTCACGACACCACCTCTTTGGAGTTGCTGAAAACACTCAAACAGTATTATTTCTCTATGAAAAGCTTTTCAAATCTCACCGTTCGGAACCGGCACCACTACGCCACGGCGACTAATACGCACAATACGCGGCATAATACGCACAAAGCTGCCGAAGACGCCAGGGCATTGTGCCTTCTGAGCTGTAGTTCTACGAAACGAACTTGGTTTTGCCAGCAACGGATTGTCAGCGAACAACATGCTGCATACTCTTTGCTTGCTGTAGGTGGAGCCACTTGATAACGAATGAAACGTACTTACTTCAGGTGGCGCTACAGTCCGGGGTGAACCTAGGCCTCAACCAACAAACGTCTGCAACCAGGCCGATCTTTAGCTAGCTGTCTCCACTTTCTCACGCATAGTTGGTTGAGGTCCCTTTCCACTTGCGGGCGCCACCTGAATCGCAGTCTTCCTCTACTGCGCCTCCCCTCGGGGGTGGATTTCATCCGCTCTAAATGTCCTAGCAATCTCAATCGTTGGATCTTCACTCTTCTGACTTAGTCGATGTCGCTGAACAGCCCGTATAGTTCGTCATCTACTCAGCATCTATGCAGACGGGACCGAAAATCACAAGAAAAATTTTCGTCTCGAAGTAACCAAGTGCAGCTTCATCCGCTTTTGACAAAGTTCATGCCTCCGCGCCATATAGCAGCGAATGGAACGTTGCTTCAAATACTTCTTCGTATGGTACTACAGTATGAGGTGGACCTGGGCCTCAAATAACAATTATCTCCAGTTAGCACGATCTTCAACTAGTTGCATCCACTTTCGCAAGTTGGTTGAGATTCGCAGTTGCATTGTCCAGCTAATTTGAAATTGAAGACTCCTCGGTCTGGAGCAGTGTTGTCGATTTGCTCGATCTGCTCAACTGAAGTGACAACGACTTCGGCACTGGTACTTGAATGAATGAATTGAAGACAACTAAACTGTGTGAAATTTTAGAAAGGAGTGCCTAGGTCTCACGTACATTCTAAGCCATAACCGTGACTTGGAAGGTTCCTCGTTGATAGAAAACCCAAACGGGGTGCACGGGGGTGGTCTCGCCACGGTAAAGCTGAGAATGCTCCATTTGTTTGTTTGGTCGGATAACTTGATAGCCTACAGATTGAGGTACAGTTTGCGTGCGTTAAACTCTGTCGTATCCGTCCAATGATATAAAATCTTACTATTTGACGTGTCTTTTAAATTTCAATGCAAAGACTCAATCTAATGCGTGAACGTTGCTCATTTCGCTCCTTGTGTTTGCTGGAACAAATCTCAGATCTCACAAAATTGCCATCATGGTTAATTGAAGCTCAGAATTCATTGCATGGCTAAAGCTGGCCGTTAATCGATCTTCTGTTCTGCCTTGTGGCAATCAAATGTGAGAAGCACCATCAATACAATTCAATCAATAAGCTGCGAATCGGAATGGTGCACCGAAACACAACGACTCCTCGTGCATCATAATCACTGCGGGATTGTGGCTGCAGTGGATGAGAAACAAAAAACGGCCATGAATAGTTAAGGGCCCCCAGCCCCCCCCCACCACACATACGCTGATATTCCTCTCCTGTCTGCATCCACCTCCACATCGACATCCGTACGGAGTATTAAAAATGACATAATTTGGACGCATCGCTGACAGTCCAATCAATCGTAAACGACCACGCAAAACCAATTTTAATGAAAATGTCATCAGAGATTGACATAGGACATCACTTTTTTTCTGCGTCCCCCCCCCACGCACCCCTGTGGAATTGTGGTCGTAATGGTGTGGTGTCCTCTGGTCTGTTTCATGCATTTTTATATGCGAAGGAGAGATTTTTATTTCCCCACATGTGGCCCATCGCTTTGTGGTCAGCTAAAGAGCTGAAGAGCCGAAGAACCGGTGTGATGTGTGTTTGATTCTTATGATCGCATATCGTATCGCATGACGAAGGGACGTCAGTCACACAACAACGTCGACATCGACGATGACGATGACGACAACGAACTTCGACACGGTAACGTTTAATGTGAATAATTTAATGTCCTGTCATTGTGTTGGACGCGAGCGCGTTTTATTCGTTGCCGTATATGGCCGGGTCATGTGAGACATGATGAAGCTATCAGGGAGTACGGTTTGGGCCGGTTTTACGATCGTGGACATAATAATTGGACTTTTGTTGATGCTTAATTGTGATGAACTTAGGTTCGGTTGTCGGCTCTCGCCTGACGGCTGACGGCTGTCGGCTGTCGGGAGAGAGTATAAAAGTTTTATAATCTCCGAGGGAATTGCGAATTGATGGATCATTAAAAGGATGTCACGTTTGTTGTCATGGTAAACGTTACAATCACTAAAAGTGCTCAAAGGATCAAGGTTGGGTGCGCTTGGCTAGGGATGACATTTAAGCTGAAGGATGTCACAAGTAATTGCTCGTGTGTGTGTGTGGGGGGACGAGGGCGATTCTGTGTCATTTTAGTGTCTAGGACTATGACATATAAGTTAAACGGCCCGAATTGGGGCTACGAATTATATGCTTCTGTGTAATGCGGACACGAGTGTGATATTGCCTCTGTGCAAGAGGGTGACCAGGTGGAAAGTTTATGGCGTCCCCAAAACGGGTGTTAAATTTTAAGTTCAATTATCAGAAGGGAATACAGTTTACTAGAGGGTTGTGTTTTTCTGTCGAAAGTTTCGAGGGTTTAATGGGAATGTTTGCAGGGAAACTGCGCAGGGGATATTCAGATTCAATCTGTGTTAAAGCGGTTTAAAGAGTGAACGAGTCTCCAGGATAAGTCAAGGACATGGGCTGTGACAGGTCATATTGAAATTTGATTGAATATTCAATAGCTGCTGCACATAGAGCGATATATCAAGAGACAGAACAAACGAACAACGCAATCGATACTCACTTGTGTTTCATTCAGCAATTCAAATTTTAAGTGTGCATTTCAGATGGGATTCACGATTGTGTTTTTTTTTTGCCTGAAATCAAGTTCGATTCACCAATACGTCGACAATTACTACAGTTTACTCATCCTGACCCTTCAGAGATTTAATCATCAATTCACGTTTTTGATGGTAAAAGAGCGGCAACCTTTGACATATCAATTTTGCATGACACTTGACCTTTGGTACATGATACCGGGCCGAACTGAACACGGGGAAACTTTAAAAGGACGACGTGATTTCCTGTGGTTGAGGTAATTGATTCAGTTGGAATGTAAAGTTTGCTCTTACAGAACACTGGCTTCCGCCGTTTACGGTACAAGTGGATGAAACTTAATTATAAAGGTTAATGCATCGGTAATGGGATTAAATGTTTTTCCCTCTTGAACACATCCTCGGATGGGCGCAGACGTGTGCAACGTTAAACCGGAATAATGCCTTGCAAAAGAAAATTGATTTTGGCTTAAACGTGATTAATACCGAGATGAAAGTGATGAGTGGCTGACATCAGGGCAGAGTACTTATGTCTGAATGGAGATGCGGTTGATGAGAGCATATCATCTTATCAGCGGTGGGGTTGGATGCTCCGTTTGAGGATGGACTGTGGCAAAGTCCTGTCCTTAATGCACTTATCAATTTCTGAAAACTTACAGTGGTCGTAAATGTAGAGAGTCAATCATTAACACCTTCCTTAAAAATGCTAAGTACTGTGCACTCAAAACTTCTGAAGATTAACTGGTACTTGGAAATTCTCAGAAATCCCAACACAGCGTTTACTACATACGGAACTAAAATAATGGATCCCTACCCTAAAAATATCACAATAACAATGGTTGAGTGGCACTACATTCCATAGTCCTCAGCTCGCAGCGTCTTCAGCAACTAGGAGTGCAGTGCATGCTAATGCTTTTTCACAGATAGAGGGGACCTACAGGTTTGTTTTCAGAGTCCGAATAGCGCGATTTGAAATGAGTTTCATACACAATTAACAGTTCTGAAAAAATAAGACAAGTTCCAATAAGGTATTACTAGTACTCATACTAAAGGGTGATTTTGTAAAAGCTATAGAAAAGTGTTTAAAAAACAAAACACATAAAATTCAGAAAAATGCATAAAATCTTTATTTGAATCGATAGTATGGTTCATAGATTTAATGTTTTATGCAAATGTTGACCTTGATTGCGCCTCAAATTGTACATCCGCTTAGTACGATTTTGGCATACTCTCTTCAACATTTCGGCCGGTATCTCACGAATAAATGCTTAAATGTTGTCTTCCAATGCGTCAATTAAAGCGGGCTTGTCTGTATAGACATGAGCTTTAACCCGAGCCCCACAAAAAATAGTCTAAAGGCGTTAAATCGCACGATCTTTGCGGTCCCGAACGTGGAATTAAATGTTCACCGAACTCGCCTCTCAATAAGTCCATTGTTGCGCGTGCTGTGTGGAATGTGGCACTTTCTTGTTAAAACCACATGGCATGCAAGTCAAGCTCTTGCATTTTGGGTAAAAAAAAATTTGGATGTCATCTCACGGTAGCGCTCACCATTCACATTCGTTACGATTCGCATCATCTTTGAAGATGTACGGTCCAATCATGCCACCGGCCCATAAACTGCACCAAACTGTGACTTTTTCTGGGTGCCTTGGTTGCTCTTTGATTTTCGGCCAACTTTCCTAGAGCCCATTCACCAAAAAATTTTACGTTGCGGCAGGTCGTTAGACTTCAATTCTTGCACAAGCTCTATTTTGAAAGGCATCACACTTAAATCTTTCTGCAAAATGTTGCATGTTGTTGAGTAACAAAGGTCAGATTGCTGAGAACGTTGACGAATCGATAATTGATGGTCAACCTTAACACTGGCCGATACAGCTCCGCTATTTTCTTCAGTTCGCACTCTACTTAAGCGTGTTGGTGGTTTAATGTCCAACAATGTAAATTTGGTGAGAAATTTTGTCACAATAGCCCGAAAAGCCGCTTTAATGGGTCGATTTAACTGACCGTAAAATTGAAGAAGTGCGCGATGAACTTTCTTAACAGAGCACGCATTTTGATAAAAAAATATTCAATAATTTGCAAGCGTTGTTCGTTTGTAAGACGATTCATGGTTAAATTATAAATCAGACCGAAGATATTTGACAGTGAAACAAAACACGAAACGTGCGTCAGCTGTTTAAGCCAGTGTTACCTTTAGTTGCAATATAAATGCTTATAGACCTATCACGTGGAGGTATGTTGGGCTTTAAATCAACAAACGTTGTAGACATAAACATTCTGTTTCTCTGTGCATTCATAGAGCTTATCTTAGCACATATTTCCATTCTCCTGCTTATGATCCAACCCTATATTGTGTGACCTGTTCAAGAAATAAGGTGAATTTTCAATTTTTCCGGACTACCTACTTTCAATTAATGATTTGTTCATTTTGTCATTTTGATACACTTATCTCGAACATATATTTGCAGTTTCAGTTATGTAGCACATTTATTTTGTTTGTGAGTAAAAGTAAAAGTTAGACGTGTTGTCGAACGCTGTCGAAAAAGTGGGTCAAAGAATTTGAATTCAATTTTGTGTGAAAAATGGAACTAAATACTCAAAAATACTTGAAATGATGACAGTGTCACACGACGAGTGTACTTTGAGTCAAAAAAATGTTTACTAGTGGTAAATGATTTTTAAAGAATGTAAGTGACGACGCTCGTTCTCGACAGCCCGGCACATCAACAACCGACGAAAGTGTTAAGAAAGTGAAAAAAAAAATCGAATGACTACTAAAGAAGTTGCTGAAGATGTCGGCATATCGGTTGACTCATGTCACCATTTTTTTCTGAAATTTAGTTCATGAAACATGTGTCAGTGAAGTTCGAGGAGTATGAGGAGTGGGTGAACAAAAGGAAGAAAGACAACCGCTTGTTGTGTGTATGCAGACTTTAATTTACAGACTGAAGAGGAGGTGAAGTTGTTTTGCATTTATACCCATGAGAGGACGGCACTTTGTGACGATTAAGGAGATACAAGCCAAGTCGCTGAGAGAGCGCAATGGCATATGAGAAGTGCATGCCAGAACTTCTTCGAGGAATGAAAAAAAAAAATCGCTGGAACAAGTTTATTATATCTGAGGGGAACAAAATAAAAATTGATGAATAAATAAATATTTTTTTGAGAATGATTAAATTCATCTTAATTATTGAACAGACCTCCTGCATTCATGGGTGGTAGGTCAAACTGATGCGCCATCTTGAGAAACCTACTCATTTAGATTAATGTTCGTCATGCTGGTTTTAAGTTTTCAAGGTAGATTTGCGAAAGTTTGGATTCTATATAAATAAAACCATATGGGCAGATTCATATTTTTTCAATGTGCTTATAATCATACAAGTGGTTAGCGCAGCAGAGTTATGTATTAATAGTGACAAGGACCTTAAACCTTTCAGTAGATCCAATTTCATCAGAGCAGACCTTAATCTTTTCGAGAGAATTCTGTGTGCAATTTTTGGTAGTATTTGCTTAGGTGTCATCTGGAGGAGAAAATTTAACGACGAACTCTATAGGCTGTACAACGACATGCGCCTGGTCAAGCGTCTTCGGATACAACGCTTAAGATAGCTAGGCCGTGTAGAGCGTATGGACACCACTGCTCCAGTCCGAAAAGTCTTCGAATCCGAGCCATTGAGACAACGCAACAGACTACGGCCTTGGCTAAAGTGGCGCACACAAGCGGAGAAGGACCACAATCAGCTTGAACAGAGTCACTGGCGGCAGCTAGAGAAAGATTGTGCTGGCGGACGAGGAATGTTCGTTGAGGCACAAGTCCACCCCGGACTGTAGCGCCACAATAAGAAAAGGAAGAACATCCAGCAAGTTGAAAAGCAGTGAAGATAGCTGCTGCGTTTGAAATAACTGTCAATTTTAAGACATGAGTCGAGATTATACATTGGAAATTTCGATCTGCTGAGCATCCAAAGCCCAGCTTTCTTGCTGCTACTAAGTTCCCGCTTCCGTTCTAAAAATCACAATTTTTGAGTGAAACTTTAGGTGTCATATATCGCAATGGCTTTTGGCCATTTGCAGCCGAAACGTGTGTGGGATATCAGTCAATATAACCACATCGCCATAATACACAACTCGACTTCCCCAAACCAAACTTCTTCAGGCAATTAATGTGCTATGTCACCCAATTAGAGTGTAATTTAAAGTCGATTGAGCTTTCAGCCTCGGCGTGCTGGGTAGGTGCATCAATTCACACGCGGTCTAGTGCCGATCAATCACAGGTATTATTTAAGCCTACAGTCTTACGAAACTTCTGTCCGAACATCTAAAAATTCCGATGTTTGCGTGGTTAGCTCCGTGGACTCGCTAAAAGTCACAGAAACAATAATTTATACGGCGAGGAATTCCTATCAATAGTGTTGAATGCCGCATTTAATTCAAATTAAATTAAATGTCCTCTTAACAGAATCGCCCACTGGAGAGGACGAAACAGGCAAATAACATCACACCACTCTACCATTTCAGTGAACTCAGTTCGCTAAACGAATTTGTCCATTTAAGAAATGTGTCCACAGTACTGAGGTATGAATCAGCCATGACTAACAAGAACGACAACCAGTTTGTGGAGTGAGATCATATCCACAAACTGATTCTCGGAAACAGTAAATTTCAAAAGCATCATCCTGGACGGTGTGATCTGCGAACAAAGCGAAACTCAATCGATTCATTTCCCGCGAATTCCCAGGCACGGAGATACACTTTTTGACACGTGTGCATATCGACGAACTGATGATACTTTATCTTATTAATTTGACACATCCTTATTGACGAATATTCAATCAGAGGGCAACCGATTTATCACGATTTAAACTTTCCGCAGCGAATTAATTCCTTGCCGTCGCATCAAAAATGTGTGTATACTCATTAAAAAGCGTACACAGGTATGTGTGCGGATATAGAAAAGAAACCCCAATCCAATTTGCATATTTCAATATTGTATTAACCCCAGTGATTGGTGTATCTTCCCAATTACAGATATGTGCTTTATTAATTAAAGCCCCGCTTTGGTGGGCATTTTCCTTTTTTGTTTCTGCACCAGCAGCGAGTACATGACCATGGATATGGTGAAATGCATACTTGTCGTTATGGCATTAATTTTTGTCACCGAATTCAATCAACCCGAGGCGAATTGAAAGGCAAACTGCAGCACTAAAGAATTGGCGCATACCCATTCCATCCATCAGGGCTGCCACCACTCTCGTATCACACCTGCAGGATGCGAGCGCGAGTGAGGAAAGAAAATCAATTTGTGTGCCTGCAGTTAATGAAAATTGCTTCACACCATCGCACCACTCGCCGCACGCAAACATCGTGCCGAAGGACATACGCCGCCACCTCCCTATCCACCTCTCGCGCACAACAATGCCTCCGTCAGTGTGTTCGCTGCGACCGCGAATGTGCAGCTGTTTGCCTATATTTCACGGGAAAATCGCGCGCGCGGTGTGTGTGTGTGTGTGTCGTGTAAATGGAGAAGAATTATTCAGGTTTGCCGTGGAATAGCTGGCGGCGGACGCGCATGGAAATTACCAAAAAATTATATTTTTCCACTCAAATTATTGGTAATTTGTCGGACATTATTGACAGCGGTACGTACAGTTAAATCCTTTCCGGATATGCCCAGTAATAATTTTCGTTTTAATTAAAATGTATTAATTGTGAATGCGATTGATGTTTATGATTGGGATTTGTGCGATGAAATTGTGACAGAGTACATGTTGGCGGTGATTGACAAAAAAGAGGAAAATCCCGAAATCAACTTCAGAATATCTTTGGGCGCATCAAATGAGTTCCCAGATTAATTAAATCCGGATGTTCAAACAAATTAACAGCAATAATCCGCATATTTTTGTGCAAAACTCATTTGTCGTGTCGATGAAAATGATTGTAAGCTTCGGCATTAAGTGCAGCTGATAAATTCAAACTGGTTGCAGTGTTTGAGTGTTGTTGGATTTGAGAAAAAAATATACATAAACATATTTGGAAAAAAATCGAGCTTTTTACGCATCAGCTTGCAGATTTCTCTTGTGTAAAATTGTCGGAAAGAGTGTTTTCGAGTTGTGGCAGTTTTGGAACTAAACTAAGTGCGCCCTTTGTCATTTTTTTTTCGAATTTTAATTATTTTAGTGCCATTAAACTTCCGAGCAACTGCATGGTTACTTGCCGGGCTGAATTATGAACAAGAGCTCATTTTTTTTTTTTTGATTTCAATGTCTTAACACATTACTGACTGCTAGACGTGCTAAGAACAAAAATATGTGCTAGTCGGGACAGCGTTCTTTTCTTCCTCTGTGAATACCAGGGCACACCCTACTATCTTACTTCACTTCCTAAAATCTTAAAGTAGTTCATGCAAAGACCTTAAATTGCATCAGACAAGGACTCACACACAACATTAACTCTTTCCATACTGAAGCTGCAATTTTTGCTCCCTCAAGTTAAATTATTTGCAGATTTGTCTGCCTGTAGTCTCTTTATAAAGCAAACCCTGATTTTCTTTTACTGAAGATCGCATCCTATGTAAAACCTTCTTCCAAAGGACAAGTTACTTTGCTCCCTAACCCTTTCGACACATAATGTAGATAGATGGCAATAACTTTAATAATTCCCTTAAATCCAGCTCGCAATTGTCCACTTCACTTTTTGGTTACAAAATCTCAAGATCCCAGATTGATACCCTCGTCTTTCCATTTCCCTTTTTGGCATGATTCCGATACTTGCGGCCCCTCAATTGACTGATGCAGTTTTGTAGATCTTAATGAGACTAAGAAAAAATTGTATGGGTGGGGGGGGGGCTTAGTTTAGACGGTATTTGTGTTCAAAAACTAAAAAAAGTCCATATTAAAAAAAAAACGCCGAATTCTTAGAAATATATTTTTCTTGAAAATTATTTTATGTTTCTGTTGCATACATTTTGGCAGAGATATTAATGATCCATTGAAATTGCCCTTAGAAGGGTTTTTGTCCTTACGAAGAATATACGTTGCATTGCATCCTGTACTACGACCTTTATGTTTGCAATTAAATAGAATTAATTTCGTGATGAAATATTACCAAATTTATGATTAGGATATGCACAAACAAAAACAGATTATTCATTTCCGAATAATTTACATATGTGATTTACAATTTAACAATCTACAATAAGCTTATTTGTAGGTGGGTGGTAGAGGGGAGATTGAGAAAGGGGCAAATTGGTGTAAGAAACGATTATCTTAAGAGGATGTATATATTGAGAAGGGATGTTACTATGGTGATGGGGGTGATGCAAGATGCAAAAAAGTCTGCGGCAAAATTAATAAAAAAATAGCTGAATACAATAACGTCAATGTACATAAGTGATGAAACTGTGCGTTCTCAGAAGTGCTGTATACAATGTTCGTACTCTTCGGTGCAAGCCACTGATAAATGAATTTTGCAAAAGAGCACTTGAATTGTTCTGAAGAGTTTTGGAATGGAGTAATTTTTAGTAAAAAAAAACAAAATCAATATTTTTGGATCGAATGGAGGACATACGGTTTGGAGAAAGGTTAGACAAGCAATCCACTCCAACAACACGATACTAACTGTAAAATATGGAGGTGATAACGTTATGCTTTGGGGTTGTATGAGTGCGAATTTAGCTGGAAATTTACATTTAATTGAAAACACGATAAGCCATTATCAATAATCAATACATAGACAAATTAAATATTTTGTTCCTTGAATCTTCATTTAAGACTGATTAACAATCTGTTTCTTACCTACAACTTAACGTACGCTAACTTATTATGACCTTATTACTTTCGACATCGACACGATACAGGCACGAACTTGGCGAAGCGAGGGAATGAATTGCAGTGTCACCGGGTATTGCTTGTGTACTAAATGTCGTTAACTGACATATTAAAAACGAATTTGAATGTCAGTCATACATACATACATATATTCCAACACAACAAGCATATTACACAAAAAAAGGGCTTTATTTCCTAAGCTGAGCTCGGTGGTGAGATTTTCAAATAAAAGTCGCATTTCTTTTGATCTTACACACTCTGTAAACTCATCGAACTCACATCAACACACTCGACTACATCCAAACTTCATATGCTCCCAGATCTTAAATCCCAACCATTCCTCGATTGTGGATTCTTCCGAACGATTTGGAAAACGTCCATCCGATCAATGAGATCGATACGGTCAACTGCTTCCATCTACTATGTTGACTGTCTTCGAGCCACCATTTGTTTCTCTGAGTTGAGTTTAATAATAAATTGAATTATTCAAGAAAACTAAAGAATGTGTTTGCTATATTGAATTGGCTTAATTTAATTTTTATTTCCAATGTTACATATCCCTTGGTGTGCAACGAGTAAAATATTAGAATTTGTTATGATTTTCTCGTTTTTTTTATATGCTTTGAAATTACTGTTCTAATACAGCTTGTCAGTTGGTCACGTAGTTGCTCAAATCGACGATTTGAAATTCGGTTTCAATTGATAAGGTCGTTTGTCAGTTGTAGTTGTCACACAGGGACTTGTTTAAGGCGTAAGGAATTGCAAGTTCTTTAGTAAAAGAATGTTAAAGTTTGATTTATGCGGACATAGTGTTTGTTCTCAGAAACCACAACACTGACGATAACCGATAGGTAATGTCGCTTTTTGGGAACCGGAAATTTACTGACAATGTGCATGATGAACTGTACTCAATTTGCATTGACGGCAAAATGAACACGAACATTAAACTCTTTATAAAATCCCAAGAAGATTTCCCTACTTACGTTGAATGGATTAATTTTTCGAACTTCTGGGCTGTCATGCAATGTCTGTCAAAAAAGATGCAAATGATACGTCTTCCTCCCCCCCCCCCCCCCTTTTAAGTTCTAAATGCACTTCATTTCTCTGGAAAACCTGCAACGTCTCTTGTAAATATTTTATTATTGGCCCTGACGACCTAACCCTCTCACTCACGATCAGTTAGCCCCTCCGTATTATCAAAATGTGAGACGTATGCGTACAAAAACTTCATCACATTTTTACAAGCTCCCCCACGATACTCTTGCATTTAATGAAACCAATTTATCTGACGACATTAATAGCAAAGACCTATTTTTATCTAATTTAATTGTTTTCAGTGAGGTCGGTCGTAAAAATGACTTGTTAACAATACAAACTCTCCTTCACTCTATTTTAAACCATACCTCCTACCAATTTTGAATTCATGTGTGTAAAAATCTGTCTCCCTAAATGTTATACACCCTTCTTCAGAAAAGGAAGACATTTTCCCTGACTTTCTTTCCTATTACGGTCGTTATCAGTTAAGCGGCCCTGAAAACATTTGAGACACTGATCACTGCCTTGTCTCGAAAAGTGTTTACCTTCTCTCATTTGATCGTTTCCATCTATCTTTCACGCTGACCAATTGTTACGATTTTATATTTTAGCTGTCATTTCTGAAAAGTTCTACAGCTTCAATTCAAAAACTAAATGATCTACTGATCTATTGAGAGCAAATGGGTAATGATTTAAGCTGCCTACAAATACGGCTGAGCAATTACCTGAATCGCTTTTGTTACTGAATAAGAAGTTTGACTTCAATTCATAGGCAGGTGCATAGCGAAACTTCCAAAACATATTCCCTTTAGTAAGTTCCTGTCAAGGGTGCTTATTTATTTATTTATTTATTTGCTTAATATACAGAAACAAGCTTGAGCAGATCAAGTCCGACAAACAATGCGATTAATTTGATTCCTTTTTACGTAAACCACTTCATCCCCATCACCATAGTAACATCCACTCTCAATATATACATCCTCTTAAGATAATCGTTTCTTACATCAATTTGCCCCTTTCTCAATCTCCCCTCTACCACCCACCTACAAATAAGCTTATTGTAGATTGTTAAATTGTAAATCACATATGTAAATTATTTGGAAATGAATAAACTGTTTTTGTTTAAAATGCATCTACTTCTTTATTACGCGCATATCCTAATCATAAATTTGGTAATAATTCATCACCAAATTAATTCTATTTAATTGCAAACATAAAGGTCGTAGTACAGGATGCAATGCAACGTATATTCTTCGTAAGGACACAAACCCTTCTAAGGGCAATTTCAATGGATCATTAATATCTCTGCCAAAATGTATGCAACAGAAACATAAAATAATTTTCAAGAAAAATATATTTCTAAGAATTCGGCGTTTTTTTTTAATATGGACTTTTTTCAGTTTTTGAACACGAATACCGTCTAAACTAAGCCGATTAGACGCCCCCCCCCCCACCCATACAATTTTTTCTTCGTCTCATTAAGATCTACCAAACTGCATCACTCAATCGAGGGGCCGCAAGTATCGGAATCTTGCCGGAGGTGATGTAAACAGTCTACTAACTTCGAACAAATTTGATTCTCCTTGACCTTGTGGGGTTTGCTTATGGCACAAGTCACAGAATGTGGCACAAGTCACAGAAACTTTCTCCATTTATACCTTTGACTCGCTCTGTGCCTTGAATTCGGACACCGAAGGCTACTCGCAGTGGAATGACTGGGTATACTTCTCTGAGCAATGATGACGATGACGTTGTACGAAATCGTCTTAGGGATGAAGAACTCTGTAGGCAATCGGGTGCCACTTCAGCTTGCTACCGCGGTGCGATTAAGACTGACTGTCTGACTGACCCTCGAAAGTGTTTTTTTTTTTTCAGAATGCTACCTCGGCTTCAAGTCCATCCTGATCTTATTCAGTCTCTCAAAGGTGTGTCTGCGGACTATCTGTGAAAGAAATGCAGTTTAGTACAGCTTTTTTGTCTCTCAGGAATGTCCGTGATTCCTGCACAGAGCTCTGGCACGATATTTTTGGAATTTCAACCTTCTTCTTGCGGCGCTACACTCCGGAGTGAACCTGAACCTCAAGCATCACCCGTCCTAAGTATTTTCTTTGATTTGATGCACCCCAGGAACAGTCTTTTTCTCTCTTTATCATCTTCATGACTCTGACCTTGCCCTTGATTTCCGATCTCCAATCATGACTGCAAGTGAATGACACCTGTGAAAGTTCCTTGCATCCCATTCGAGAGTCCCCGTTGCCGTCATCATACTTTTGCTTTGAGAATGCCTTCACCGATATATTTGGCTTCGACGTAACCGAATGTTTGTTCGCCTCCTTCTTGTCACTATCCCCCGATCCTTGGATTTGTTATCAAAGGGTTTATGCCTCCGTTTTCCCGATCTTTCCGTACATCCATCATCCATCACCCACAGTGACTTTGTTTCCCCCTCTATTCTCTCTGCACAATTTTACAACACACAGAGTTCTTTCAAAGTGATTGAATTTTCAAAGTCTTGGCGGCCATTCCTTCTAGTGTGTGCATGCTTTAAGTCTATCTGCGATATGGTTCTCATTATTTCAGTCGTTGTCGCTTTCATCACGCTCACTGTCTCTGCAGCAGTCGCTGCCCAATACAGAATCCTCATCTAAGACACGGGTGTTAAATCTGGCAGATCTTCGAAGTGTTAACTGCCCCCAGAGCCATTTAGACGGACTTAGAGTGCATCAGTGAACGTTTTGCACAGATTTTGGCTCAAAGTGTATTTCCCATGAAACTCCCAACAGAGAACGTACCCTGTTCTATTTAAATCACATCCCTCTATCTTTGGGACTTTCCCTGGTAAATTCACACTCTTCCCTCTAACAGATCTCAGCCTAAGATTTTGCTCTAATCGTTTCATATCGTCTGGGCACTTTTGGTGAGTGTACTTGCTAGTTTGGTTTGGTTAATGCAGTTCAAGTACTCAAATAAAGGCTTGTCTTTTACCATTTAACCCTTTGAGGGATGGTCATTAACAAGGGAACTCGGGCGTTTAATTTTGCTGCCGGTATTGTTGTCAAGATAGACGAGACAAGGCTTCTGACAGAATAAGCTTTCAGTTGAATTCGAAATCGTTCCTGGTGTGAAATAAAGTTGGATGAAAATCAATTGAGTTCAACTCAGAATTTGAGCTACGAAGTGAGTGAAATGAGTGAAATCGTAGAAGTTAAGTTTGATGGCGTATATCTCGGGAATTCTGCGTTCGAGGTCCAAGTGATATGAAGGACATTTGAAGAAAATTTTATGGTCTGTCGAATGATGGGAACTTCGGGATAGTTGTTCCCCCTTTTCAACGTATAGAATTATGAAGAAAAACAAAACGCCTTTAAATACAAGGTTTCTTGTGGCTTAAGATACATTTTTGAATCGGTTTCTGTGGTCTCTGTACCAATTTCTTTTTCATAAGACAGGCAAAAACTCCATCAAACGAAAGTCGCTGTGCGATGGACCACTTTCAGCTTGATATCAAAATAAGCTGCTCACACTAGTGATAGTAAGCTTCATCTTTTTCTGATTGAACTTTGACCCACATTTAATGCCAAGATCTCTATTTTGACAAGGGCTATAAGTTTTCTTTCATTTGATGTATACTTTTTCGTTTTCCAAGAAACGCGCTTCGATAGAACAAGTGCTTCAAAATGATGCTCCTTACCGAACTACTAAGTTTTGACTAAGCCGGTTTCAGTCATCATTTGAAGCAGCATCTGTTTGCAATTCAAATCTCCACTTAATATGAGGAAGAATAAGGGGATTTTGTGAATCACAATTTCAATGTCCTGCTTTAGTTGCAGTTAATGCCCTGAAAAGGACATATTCCGACGCATTGACGGGCGTGATAGACAGTGTTTGAGACAAGAATGATGGTTATGAGTGCAGATTTAGATTCGAACGTATCCTCGTCTGCGCTAGGGACTAAGCCTTCGTTAAATAACGTCTTTATTCATTAAATTTAAAAGTCGCGTGCTTTCTCAAATTGTCGCGTTATTAGTGATGCTTAGAAGTCAAGTGAGTCATCAACTGATTCCTCAAATGAGTCCACAAGTGATTCCTCAAGCGATCTGTCAAATTGATTCCCCAAGTGAGTCCTCATATGAGTCCTCAAATGAATCCACAAATGTACGAGACAAATGCTTCTTCAACTGATTCTTCAATATGATTTCTCAAATGGTTCCTCACAGATGACTTCAGACTTGATTCTTCAGATGCTTCCCCAACTGATTCCTCAACTTGATTCCTCAAATGATTTCTAAAGAATAATATAATACCGTCGCTTCGCGCCCGCCTGAAACGAAATAAGAAAACCTGAAAAGAGCAGAGCAGAGGCCTACCTAGCCTCAGGACACCTGTTTGGGTCCTGAGGGGTCCCCTACCTAGCCTCAAGGACACCGGTCTGTCACTTGAGGGTTCCCCTACCTAGCCTCAGAGACAGCTGTTTGCCGTCTTGAGGGGGTTAATTGGAAATAAATTTTCCCGAGAAATGTATAGTTTGGTATGCATGCTTTCAACCGAGAACCGAAGTGAGTAAGGTAAAGAAATAAAAGAACAAAAATTCTTACTGATTGTTTTTGTATGCACCGAAGTGCCTTACCCTGCATTTTGTGCCACGTAACTGGAAAGCTGCAGACATTGTTGGACCTCTTCTGGTCATCGTACGAAAAACACTTTTGGGCCCTTACACATATGCGAGAGACATGGTAGGTCGTGGGACCACTTTCAGCCTCCTCCCAGGGGGAAGAAGCCACCATATCAGCTCACATTTTCACTTTCACTTACACAAACACACAATACAGGAGCAGGAGCAGGCACAGGAGCAGGAGCAGTAGCACGAGCTTTGAGCTTGGTTTCTGGACTTGGAATCTAATCCGGATTCTGATTCACCTGATGTCCGTTTCAATCGATGTCTGCTTCAACGGCAATCGCGGTCCGCCGAGCAATGTGTCGATCGAAAACCGTCTTCTTCTTTCTTCTTTTTAATGCATTTTATTTTGGAAATATCAGTGAATTATAATCTCAAAACGAGATAAGATGCTTAATGCTTCTCAATGACTCGCCTCTTTATATGAAACGCTATTCTCGCGATCGATTACGACCGAAGACAAAAGGCCAAAAAATGCTTTGCAGCAAACTTTGAGAATTTCCGACTAACCAAACGGCTAACAACGAGAATAAATGGCCAAGGTATGCTTATGAAAGACACGTGCACGTAAGACTTAATCTAAGAACGCAGCTGCATTAACGAGATTCTGCGCTGAAACAGAAGGGAAAAGATTAGAACCCTACCTATCCTCGGGAGCACCTGCTGTACTCCAGAGCGGTCCCCTACCTATCCTTAAGCACTTCTGTTTGAAGCACTCAAGGGGTCTCCCTACCTATCCTCAGGGACACCTGTCGGGTCCGCTGAGCGGTCCCCTACCTAACTTCAAAGAGACCTGTTCCTGTTTGGCTCTCGAAGTCCTACACCAAGTCGCGAGCTAAACCTATACGGACTTCTCCACGCAGAGAGCATTTGACCACCGCCACAAAAAACAAAAAAAAAAAAACAACCGCCTATATCCTCCCGCCCGAATAACGCAAATGTACTGACAGCGATAAAAGCTTTCTACGTGGCTAAGTCTGCAATTTCTAAGCCCTAAATCTTTGCACAAGAAATTTGAAAAATCGACAAAAGTGGGAGAATTTTTTAGAAAATTAAGAAAATTTCGTGTTTAAGCTGTCTACCTAGCTATCTCCCTCCTAAACTGTCTAAACCTACTCTTGATCTGCGTTCGAGCAAAACCAAAAATTGTGCAAAGATATTGGAATGAAGTAATTACACCGGACTAGCAAAAAAAAAGCAAAACATTCTGAGTCCCTACCCATCTAAGCTAAGTGCCTGACTAAGTATCTCCTACTTAAAGTGACTATTCCCTGTCAAAGGACGGCCCTATCTGTGCCTAGCTCTTTGGCTGTCCAAAGATTTACTCAAAATCTGCATCGCATCTAGCTATCCTGACTAACCTGTCTAACCTAACCATCCTGTCTAAGGTATTCTACCCGATCTGTTGATGTCCTTTGATAGAAACAATCCAGGGGGAACAGACATCCCGGAACCAAGTGCATGCATACCCTCAATTAAAGTTTATTTTCAAAGGCAAGTAACGATAGTCCTGGCCCGTGATAAGGACAGAGATTCCCAAGTGTTTTGAACGAAATTTCTAAGCCCTAGCTATGCCTAATCTAAAGAAACTAAGTCTGAGGTCTTGCATTGAAAAATATCAGAAAGAAAAGCGTTTGCAACGATTGCAAGGAAAATGTCGAACAACTAAGAATTAATTAAGCAATTTAAAAAGCAACGCGAAGCAAGTCAAAGCCTAACAGAAGCTCCTTAAGCTAAGTTTAAGATTAAGTTGAGTCGCGAAGTATACTAGAAGCCTCAGACACTTCTGTACAAATGGAGCTTCTGTGTTTTTCTTAATACAAAAAAAAAGAAAAATATAAATAAATATGTTCAGGAAACGGCTTGCTTCTGTTTGACCACTTGTGGTCATTGTTGAACTGCATTCCTGCATCTTTTCTGATCAGCAACGAAAAAAAAAAACACTTTTGGGCCCTTACACAAATCGCAAGAGATGTGGTAGATCGTGAGACCACTTTCAGCCTCCTCCCAGAAGGAAGAAGCCACCACATCTGCTTGCAACACACAACACTTCACTACTTCTAATCTGGTTCTTTGGATATTTCTAAAGTGCTGCCTGCCATACAGGATCTTGAGGAATACAGCAGTCAAACACCATCGCGAATGTCTTCGACAGCGAGGAGAACTCGAAAGGATCGCGAATTTCTTGCTTAAGTCTCTACAGAACCGACTATAGCAGCAATAAATTCAAAAAACGTCTGAAATCGAAGACGAAAGTGGATCACGATCAAAATTCAAATCGAGTTCCAAATCGCAGACGAAACCAGAATCAAAATCAAGGCAACATCTTCTTGACGTGGCCCTTGAAGCGAGGTGCACATTAAGGAAACCTTGGCCATTACCGATCACCTCAGACGAAGCAGTGAGGTATTCTTCGAACTCTGCGGACACGAAATTGCAATCAAAAGCAAGTTTTTGATCCGAGGATGAATTAAGTATCAAAAGCGCGACTAAACGAAGACTATCTCGAGGACAAAACTGTGCCCAAATCAGAAGCCACAAAATAGACCGAAATCTAGAGATCGTTCTCAGTTTGGAGGAAGACCGATGAAACCGATGAAACCGATGAAACCGATGAAACCGACGAAACTGATGTCCCGGCAATAAAAGATTTTCCCCAAACTAACCCCAGGAGACAGAAAAAATTCACGTTAAGTAGAAGAGGCTCGAAAAATTAGGGATCCATTCCAAAGCCCCTTGTGCAAAGCTAAAGCTTTTTTTTCTAACTTAAGAGCGTTCGCTGTCTATACTAATCTACGCAGAAACTCAAAAATCACTCTAAGAAGCGCCGAGCGGCTGTTCTCGAACTGCCACAGAATCAATCAATAGTTCTAAAAGCCGATCGCGCTTAAATCAATTTGAGTTCCTGCACAAAAACGAACAAAGCCAAAGCACCCGTTCGTTGTCTACTCTACTTCAAAGCGAAGCCATTCTCGTCAACTCCAGCTCGTCTAGCTGCAACCACCAACTTCGGTGAACTATAACCTTACACCGAGAAGTGGGAGCGTCGACGAGCACGAAGGAGAAGTCTTCCGACTACAACTAACTACTGATGCTTACTGCGAGATTTCGAATAGTTGCTAAACCTGAAATCAACTACAAGAAAGAATCTACGGAGAGGTAACCCAAACATCTCTAAGAAGCGCCGTATGACATTCAAACTGCCACAAAATAAATTAATAGTTCTGAAAGTCACGCTAAAAGGAAATCTGAGTCCCTCTGCAATCTACACTACGAAGGGGGCATACGATTGTCCGTCTTAACTCGAAGGCAATCATCTATTTGCTATCTTGGAGGAGCATTAGTTT
>OX122883.1:6825474-6848138 GCA_944738645.1 Eristalinus sepulchralis
CAGAAATTAATGTTATATGGAACTGTTTCCTGTCAACTAAGCTCAACCCAATTGCTTCAATTTTGTGAACAAGTAACTAGGGAAATGGTAATGGGGACTTTTACGAAGGTTGCCTTTTATATTTCGGGATTGGGCAACGTTAGTGTTGGAATCTGACAACTGCCAGCTCTATTGTAAAGTTTGATATTTTTGAGGTTCTACGTACTCAGCACGTTTTGACAATTTTCGTGCGATTATTTTTTAATAACTTCGACGTGGATTAACTCAACAACAGTGCATCGATGAACTTAATTCCATTTTTGGCAATGAAGCTCCATCAAGGACCAGTGTTTATCGATGGCCTGATGCATTCAACCGAGGTCGTAGTTCAGTCCAAGACGAATTTCGTGAATGTCGTCCAAAATCAGTTGTTGTTCCGGAAACCAGTGCTGCTGTGCGCCAACTGACATTGCAAGATCGTCATATGACCTATCGTGCGATTTAGACAACCTTAGGCATTAGTGGGACCAGCATACATTCAATACATTCAATGTTGCATGAACATTTGACCGTAAAAAAAATTTGTTCGCATTGGATCCTAAACAATTTGTCAATCGCTCAAAAAAAAAGTTCGTGTCGATTGGTCGAAAGAAATGCTTAAAAAATACGATCGCGGTGCTTCGAAACACTTCTATGACATCGTGACAGGTGATGAATTGTCGATTTATGCGTATGAGCCCGAAAGTAAACAGCAGCCGACTGTATGGATGTTTCAAAATGAGCCAAGTCCAACAAAAGCTGCCCGCGCACGAAGCACTTCCAAGTAAATGGTCGACTGTTTTTTCGGAAAAACTGGACACGTCGCTACCGTACCACTAGAACAATTTATAGTCAATTCTGAGTGGTACGCAACCAGTTGTCTTCCAAGAAATCAAGAAAACTAACCGCCGAAGACGGATCAATCTTCACCAAGACAATGCGGGCTCTCACACATCGGCTCAAAAAACTGCATTTTTGAGCACTCAAAACACCGATTTGATGAGTCATCTGCCGTATAGTCCTGACTTGGCACCAAATGACTTCTGTGTATTCCCGTACGTAAAAAATAAAATGAGAGGTCAACGTTTTTCGACACCTGAAGAAGTGATTGATGCGTTCAGAATGCATGTTTTGGAGATACCTCAATCAGTAGTAGAAGTATTTTATTCATTTCGTTTATATATATTACATTTGTAAGTTACAAGACAAGAATACAATAATTCATTTAATAATGTGTAAAATATATATAATTGAAATAATATAGTGACAATTTATATTTTCTATACATGAAGTATTAATATGTCGGTGGGGTGTCCCGTTTTAATTTCAAAAAAGAGTAAGTAACTTTAAGATATATTTTTATAGATAGATACAATAAAAAAGAAATACAATTGAAGGAAACAAATCAAAATAAATAAGATACATACAGAGAAAGAAGTCTAGAAAAAGTTAGAAAGAAAAAAAAATGTTTCTTTACACCAAACTATCAGACAGAAGGAGTTCCATGTTGATGAAATCATAATTTAGAAGCCAAGACCTTACAGCCTTTTTAAAAGTTCCAAAAATTTGTATCGTTCTATTATTTAAAGGAAGCTTGTTAAACAGGCGGCATGAAGAGACAACAAAGAAATTACGAAATGCAGTTTTACGGAAAGTGGGTACAGTCACCATATAAGAGAAGTTTCGACGTTGACTGTAATCAGATAGAAGTCTGTAAACTATATTTCCTGATCTCTTAAAGAATATTTGTAACACCTTAAAACAAAACAAATGACGAACAGAAAGAATTTTCATATCACAAAACAGAGGAAAACTTGATTGACGCCGATTTTTGTTGCAGATTTTTCTCACCACATTCTTTTTTAGGACTAGGAAGGGCTTGATTTTATTCAAATACACGCCCCCCCCAACAAACAATTCCATACCGGAGTTTTACCACCCTTTATATAAAAGAAGTGTCGCAGAGTAGTCCGAAAGTATTTGCTTAGTAACTCTGTGTGGTTTGCAAAAGACATTTTAGAGTCAGTAGTGAGTCCAAGATACTTAAAGTCATCTACTACTTCAAGTAAGAAGCAGTTACCGCTACAATTAAGATTACTGCAGACTGCTGGAAGTGTCTGATCAGTATCGCATTTGCAACTTGCTAACCTATACCATGGGCATTCTGATGCGTAAAAGTAAACATCTGCATTAATACTTTTTGGGGAAGTCAAGTTGAAGAATATTTTTTTTTTTTTTGAGCTAATATTCAAATTATGGCTTGCGAACCAAATTCTTAGAAGACTTAGATCCCAGTGAATGTCGGAGATAAAGTCCAGGACACTTTCAGAGCCATACGAACAACCAACATCATCAGCAAATGCCGTAAATTTACTTCTGAACTTAAGTGAAAACAGCGAATTTATGTACATTAGAAATAAAATTGGTCCCAACACAGAACCTTGAGGGACACCCAAATTAAAGAATCTAATTTCACTCCTGATACCATCAATCTTCACCCTTTGAGATCTGTTTGATAAATAAGACCCAAGCCACTCTAAAATAAATCCACGAAAGACCGCTTTTTCCATTTCATCTAACAGTATAGTATGGTTGACCATGTGAAAGGCTTATGTGATGTCAACGAATAAACCAGCCCTGAATTTTTTACTATCAAGGTCGGCGAATATGCCTGAGCAAAAATTTAAAAGAGCATCTTCAGTATATTTGCTCTGTTGGAAACCATATTGTATTGGATTTATAAATTTAATTTTATTCAAGTAAGACATTATTCTCTTTTTAATAACCTTTTTAAATACTTTACTAAAAGTGGTGAGATTGGTCTATAATTTTTCATATCATCTGCAGAGCCTTTTTTAAACAGCGGAATGGAGTCGGCGCATTTAAGCGCCACGGGAATAGTTCCTGTAAATATACTGCGATTGAAAGTGACTACCAGGAAGTCAACCACATAGTATGCTGTTCTTTTGACAATTGCATTTGAAATATTGTCGTATCCACAGGATTTTGAATTTTTTAAGGAGCCAATTGATTTAAGGAGCTCTAAAGCAGTAATTGGCTCAAAAGCAAAGCTCGTATTTTGCGACAGGTCGCCACCACTTATTGAATTCTTAAAACAAGAGCAATTGTTTAGGTTTGTTTGAGGTTGTGCGCTGTCTGTTATCGAGGTGAAATACTCATTAAATGCATTAGCAATGTCCAGTTTGTCATATAATTCGCAATCACTCATACGAATTGAATGGGGTCTGAGTGGCAAACAAAACAAACGCATACAAAAGTGTATAGATCTTCATGGGAAATATTTTGAAAAGCAATTAAGCTATTCTCGTATTCTTCAGATAATATGACCCAATTGGAAACTTTTTTGGATTTAAAAGTGGCTGAAAAACCTATGTTTTGTCTGTCAAATCAGGTGCAAATCGAACCCAGAAGGCGTACAGAGGCAGTTCCTCATTTATGAGCTGCGATGTACTTGCAAGGAGATTGGCCAAGCTGGATCCGTTTTGAAGCAGATCGAAATATCAGCCAGCAGCTGTTTCTTACCTATGGCCATGGAATTCGGGCAACGTCCAATAGAATAAGGTCGCGATAAGAAACAACTGGCAATTGGAAATTTCTCCCAGATCTTCCATAACATTATCTTCGACTTGAAAGAAACCTTTTAAGGTCGCTGTCTCATTAGTTAACAAATTCCAAGTTCGTTATTTACTACGCTCACTCTCCACACAGCTAATCGATTCAAACGCACACATGAATAACGTGATAGGTTAATATCTATCTCTAAAAATAAATGACACCCCGAAAAAATTATCCTTGTAACGACAAGCTCCATTCGGCAGCAATCCTTGCCACAACCCACCCGCAAAGGTCAGAAGAAGGAAAGTTGACTCTTACTTTGGCAAATTAAATATGTATCAAAAGCTCCTACACCATAACCGCTCCTTCATAAACTCCCTGCAAAGCCTTGGCACATCAAACAATCTCCATCCATGGGCGGTGAAAAATTAAAATGAGTTCTCTCAACAAGGGGCTGGCTCCACACTCCGCGTTCGCTACGGTGCCGCTCATTGACCTTGACACCCCGGCGGGCTGCCGTTTATCGTGTGTACCAAGTAAAGTGAGTCCTTTCATCGATTGGAAACGGCTGCCCCCGCCAAAGGCAGAAGAGGTCATTTCGCTGTGATTAGCGAATGATTGCGAGTACGGCTCGTGGCTGATCTCGGCAACCGTGTTCTGGTATGAATGTGTATCCCCTCCTAAGTAGCGGCAAAATATATCACGCTAATATCCTTTTCACACGCAAGTCATAAATAAGCTTAAAAAAAATTCAAAACACCTGAACAAGTCTATTGTCGAAACGCGGGGTCAAGGGGAGCCACCGACCACGGACCGCGCACGAAGACTCCTCGAATCCGAGATAATCCCTGCCAACCAAGCAGCCACGGCGAACCGACCTCATGCAGCGAGATTTGTTGAAAATTACAAAAATGAAGAGAAACGTAAACCCGTTGAATTATCCCTCTTTACGCGAAAAACTGACACGGCGAAGCAATTTGTCAGCATTATTGTGCCGGCCAGAGGGGTCATTAATCGTAACGACGTATCTATTGAATGGTGTGGTGGAGACACAGAAATGCAATTACAACTGGAATGTTGTGTTCCCCTTCGCAGCAATGTTTACATGACCCACTTTAATTGCTGCTCTGATTTGCTATAGATACACATGAATCTTCCGTTTGCAGATCTAAAGATGATGTAAGCTTCAGAAAAGGGAGGTGCGATGAGGGATGATTTCTGGGAGTTTTTTCTAAGCTCAGTCATCTGATGATATTTGGAGAATTTTTCGAGGGTGCTTGCAGTTCAGAGGGATTATTTGGTTAAAGTGTTAAATTCATTTGATTGGGTTTTAAAGGAATCAAAGTTGGAATGATTTTGAGCCTGCTTCCCCGGGCAAACTAAGTCTGTGCGGGTTACATTCTACGGCTACACAGCTTTCGACTAGAATATTTCTCCATGCCAAGAATTGTTTGTCCAAGTAAATGCACTATACACCAGAAAAGAGTAAAACGTCAAACGTAAAACGGAAAACGTCATAACACTTTACATGAAGGCTTCGGGAACATGCATTTTATTTACAATAAAGCCCCTCCAGAAAAGAGATGACAAAATGGACGATTTCCGTGTTCCTACATACGATGCCTGCTATTATCCCAGAAAGAGCATACGGTCGATACTTTGCCTAAGAAATTTGCTTAGACCAAGATTGCAATGCAGAAATGCGAAAAGAAGACTTCGTTCCTTTACGGACGCAACAGTCCAGGGTAGGCATGGGCCTCAACTAACATGCCGCTCCAGATGTACGATCTCGCGTTACCTGCCTCCAATTGCTCACTCCAAGCTGATAGAGGTCCTTCTCCACTTGTGTGCACCATCTCAACCTAGCCCGTCCTCTTTTGCGTTGTCCCAATGGCTCGAATTCGATGACTATTCGGGCCGGAGCAGTAGTGTTCATACGCTCTACATGACCAAGCCACCTTAAGCGTTGTATCCGAAGGCGCATTCCGCTGTACAGTCTATAGAGCTCGTCGTTAAATCTTCTTCTCCAGACGTCATCAGCGCAAAAAGGACAACAAATGACACGCAGAACTTTTCTCTCAAATAGACAGGCTGGCTTACTTCACCTCAGGACGAACCCCCTTAGTATTGTTTCCGAAATTGTTACAGTCTAGCATCCCTGAAGGGGATTGACTTTCTCCTGATCGATTAACCGTCAAACAGATTGGTCACATTGAAATCTATGTAAGACACTCCTATGCTCATTTTGAATGACCGAACGATCCGATGTGCTAGCACGGACTTCTTGAATTTCTTCTTTCTGAGTTACGAACTCTGATACCGAGAGAACAAGGAGACACAGAAAGGACAGCGAACCAAATCATCAAAAACTGCCATTGATTTTCTGTATCTTACGAGACCACCTAGAAGAAGCCCATAGCTTGACGACAAGTACCCATTGGGGCATGAGGCTAGACATTGTTTCTACAAGGGAAAACTGATTCGGAAGAGAGAACTTCCCAAGAATATTACGTTCGAACGAAGTCAATAAAATAATAGACAGAAAAGGAAAATAAGTATTTTCTACTTACTCAGTTGCTATCGAAGATTGTCATGACAAGAACCGAAAGTTAAAACGATATATAAACTACAGGCTCAAGACTGAGGGAATGAACATTTACAACTTGTGTTGGAGTTGCCACCGATGCTGAGCATTTGGAAAAATCCCTTCTGCAAACTGCTCATCGACGTTGAGGATCCAAACTTCACTCTCGAATTCAATTGATAAAAAGACTAGAAATCAAATGTCTGGGTCATGTCAAATGGCTGCTACGAAAGCAGTTTGACTAATTGGGGCTTTTTTGGTGTTAAACAGTAGAGTACCGATATTATGTCAATAAACCATCAATCAACCAAGGAAAACAATTAGCAAGGTCTTAAAAAATTGTGATCACAGAAAGCGATGGTTGCGGTGACATAATGGTTAAGTATGTCTACTCTTCCTTCTCTCCACATGGCCCTACAGTCAGTGCACAACCTGGAATTCATCCGACAAGCCTTTCCAGCTGGCACGGTCTTTAATCAGCTGCCTCCATTGTTGCACTCCAAGTTGGCTGAGGCCCTTCTGCACTTGAGTGCACCATCGGGTCTGTGGGCGTCCTCTATTGCCTTGTCCGACTGGCTCGAAGCTGAAGAATCTTTCGGTTGGAGCAGTGTCGTGCATAAGCTTTACATGGCTAAGCCATCTGAGGCATTGTTTCCATGGGCGCCTGGCTGGGCTCATATTGCTGTACAGGTGGTGGTTGAAACTTCTTCAAAAACCATCAACGCAAACAGGGCCGAAGATTGAACGCAGGTTTTTTCTCTCGGAAAGGCAAAAAGACTTTTTCATCTCGTCTTGAGATTGTCCAGACAGGACAGGAATGATCGAGGTACTGCCGTACGTCGACTGACTCACTGTCGTCAAAATCTCGCTTTATTTCGCAGCACCATCAGTTGTGGTCGCCGTGGCGTAGTGAGAGATTGCCAACATGCCTAATGTCGAGCTTCGATTCCCAGACAAGACACCATTTTCTGGCCCTGCCTTTGTCAAATTGCTGACAACACTCAAGGTGTATCAATTGTGTATGAAAAGCTTTTCGAATCTCACCGTTTGTAGTCGGCAAAAAACTGTAGGCCCCCTCTTATGGTGAGAAAACAGTAACACGCACAACATTTTATAGAAGTTAGGCCCTGCTCCCTTGTGGGCTGTAGTGCCACTCAATTATTATCTCCTTTCAGTTACTGACGTCACTCTAAGGGTTTTTTTTTTAAGATGCCCTAGTTAGAATTTATGAATTCTTCAAAATGAAACGTAAGTTTTGGCCCCCCTAAGTCATTGTGCTCTGCAAGCACTTACTTCTCAGAAAGGTACACACAAGTTTTGAATTTTATTTCATACCCGAAACTAATCCTACTTAAAAATGCTTCACCCCACCGAAACAAGTCGATGTCTCCACAAATCTCATTTCTGGTTTAATTTGAATAAAATTGCCAATGATAGAGGGACAGCCTTCAAACGACCTTTAACTACACAAGCTCATCTTCGTCGAAGGAAACCCTCACCGCTCGACCACCCCAGACACGTGCAAACTATAATTGAAACCTTTCCCATAATTAAATGTCACATCCATGTGAAGGCAAGGGCAACTTCCCATCACTTCACAACGTTCGGTATATGTTTATGTCTAAATCCGTCTCGAATTAATCAGTTCAATTCGTAAGCGTTTAGGCCCCCGCCTGCTGTCACAGCTATCTGCGACTGTTTGTCACGCCAACGTATCGTTGCGTTCCGCACTATCTATTGAATTAGACACATGCTATCAATTCTCGAACACTTACACTGATGAATGATTTTATCGATCGCCTATCTAATGCTCATCGATTGGTTCATTATTTACCCTAACACCCTCAATTCCAGCAGAGCCTACGGTATGGATTCCGGCGTCATCCCTGGAACTTCTCGTGCGTGCAGACTTTCACTTTCGATCCAGAAAAAAAAATAAACTGCAACCATAAGCAAATAAATTTGCCTTCCACACGGTGTGGTGGGGCCGGAGGGGGGGTTGGGGAGACCACAGCCACCAGAAACACGAGCACACTAATTGCCAGAGAACACTTTTACAGCCCAATTGTCAGCAGTAATCCACTTAGTTGGCAACAGCCACTAAATGTCAACCCTTCGCTACGTACACGGCCACATTAGGCAGCCTCTAACAGTTACTGTGTGTCATTGCTACACGTAAGTGTTTTATGGTTAACACCTTACGCCTGGCAGAAGCATTGTCATCACCGCGCAGCGTATCCCGAGTGCCAAGTGGCACGGCACAGACTGAAGGCATTGCGGCTCATAAGGCTCAATCAGGTGTCGAAATAGTTTCGTAAGACGCCACGTTTGGCGGATTCTGAGAGTGGCAGTTATTGCCATCACACTTCTGGTACCGGGTGATAACATCGATTGACGCCGGTGCTTCCGTTGCTTCGTACTGCAGGAAGCTCACGCAGCGGTGACATGGGGTTAATTAGCCCCGGCAGATGGTGCGGAGCGCCCGCAGACTCTCCGAGGAGTCTCGCATCGCTCCCACGATGACTTTGACAGAAAGTTTAAGTGCCCGACGATTAATTGTCAATTGGAAGTACCTGATGTGCACGGAATTACCGCACTGCCCCCGTCGCGTCGTTGGCGGCGTTTAATTGAAATTAAGTCCTGCCCTCAGCTGGATAATGCGGTCGTAAGTGTCCCCCCGAGAGCGAGTGTCCAATCGCTACGTGGGGGCAGTCGCAAGGGCGTGGGAACGTGCCCGTCATCGGAGTCGTCGTGCCGGCGCGGCGTGGCAGCAGCACCTTATTTTATTGAAAACTTGTTTATGGCGGAAACATTTTCATTTTATACCCACCGGAAAATTAAATACCTGCGATAATTTATGGCGCAATTAAGGAATAATTTCGTGTAATACCACTGTTATATTTTAGGTCCGTTATTAGGGTGATACGGCGACGGCAATGGCGGCGCACTGGCCTGGTGACGGTATATGCGTTGCGGGTGCAATTAGTGCGGGGAAGTGGGCTGGAATAAGGAATTTATGCTTACACGCACTGCACTTTAGGATCGCTAATGTGAATGTCAGCGAACGGGATGTGTGTGTGCAGGCGTTTTAACCTATTCTGAGATCATAGCCTTGTTATGCGTGTTCCGGGGGGCGGTGTGTCGTGATTGTGTCGACTGGAAGAAATTCGTTTCGAGCTGGTTTGTTCCAATTAGGAAGATACGTTGAACCGTTGTCCTTCAACTAGGAATACGTGGATGGTGGAGCATTCAAACTGTAAGACTTTGCACCACAGGGTGCACAGCGTCTGGGAAAGGCAGTGGAAACAGTCGAGACGACCGTAGAACATATGACATTCGCAGGTATGCTGACTAGAAAATTGTATTACACATAGACCTATGACGTATCCGTATCCTCCTGACTACGTTTAACAAAATAAACTAACAGGCCTGACTAGAATGCGCGATATGGGGCGGGGGCTACAATGGCTTGTAGCATCAAGTCATTCTTATTATTGCAAGTAAAATTTATTTCCACAAAGTGGAGTGTGGATATTGTAAGGCTTTCGGGACAAGCTATATCCTAACAGACATTTGCACTTGAGTTGAACCTAACTAGAACTTTCGTTTCGAACTGAATTTTCACGAAATTTCTTAACTGTTGGAGTCAGTACTCAAATGGACACTTAAACTTGGGTTTAGTTGGACTTGATGGTGTTTTGAATCAAACATTCAAAAAATTTATTGACTGTGATGCAATTGTAGGTGTTGCCATGAAATAGAACGAAAATACACAAATTTACGCTAGATGTCAGCTCGTGCAACTAAGTAGGCTCCATGTCAAAGTTTGAACAGCAGTCAATAATGGACTGCGACTGTGTTGAAGGTAGGTTAGCCGAAGGGACAGCTTCGATGAAAAGGAGGAGGAGAAGGACGGCGGCACACTTGTGTGGGGTATAGTGAAGGGCATTCTTCTTGGTGTAGGAGGCAGTGTGGAGCGTTAGGCCGTCACTAACGTCTCCACCAAGGGGCTACCTCTCACAGATTCGCCACGAGAGATAGCAAAGGTCATATCAGCTGCAACAACATCAAGCACTCTTAGTTTCTTAACGAACCTTTTCATTGCACGAACCTTCTCTCTTTAAGGTCGGTGTCTCTTAGTTGTCTGAGGATGGAAAGTTTTAAGTAAGCATAAGCATACGTTTTTTTCTTGTTGGAGGTTGGGAAACATTGCACTGGAGCGATCAGCCTCAAAATCTGGTCCATTGTACTACCAGGCAGTAACCCTCAATTACTGTAGTTTTCTGGTTTCCGGAGAAAGACCAGCAGGCGCTTCTGTGATAAAGAGCTTAAGTTTTCAGCTCCCATCACAAGAGCGAGAAACATCCGCCACCTGATACGAACAAAGGCGTATTGACAGAGAAACTGCTCTGAAGTGTCTTCACCTTCTCCACAGGCATCGAAAAGGGTGTCTTCACTAAGCTCAAGTAGACTTAGGTGCTTAGCGAAGGAAAAGTGTCCCATTTGTACGCAGACAAGTTTTCTGCACTCTTTTCTGTCTAGAGTCTGTAACGGATTTCTTGCTGACGTTTGGGAGCATGCTCTTGGTCAGCTTACACGCTGGAGAATCATGCCATCTGTGGTTGTGCTGTTGGGAAACCCATCATCGTAGTCCTTATTTTAAGACGAGTTGGTTAGTTTAGGTTTAGGATAGACTAGTTAGATTAGCTCCACGAGCAACATTTTGATGCTGTTTGGTGCAAGGGCATAAGCCTTAAGAACGCATTCCTCTTCTATTCCCGCCCTTTTTTCAATCTTAGCGTAGATTTCCGTTTGTAGGCTTGTTATGATTTTTTTTACAACCTCTTTTTCCTCTTCGCATACACCTTCCTTTAGCTAGCTTAGGCACTATTTTTTTTTTGTGCAAAGGGTGGGGCGCCTGTGAGGAGGACAAGTACCACCCGTCCTATGAGCTGGGCTTAGCAACAACAAGCGTGGCGCCGTCCCCCTCCTCCTCATCCAAGCTGTCCCTCTGGGTAACGCACCTCAGGCGGGAAAGTTGAACTGGAAGGAACATTCCATATTTCGGGGGTACGAATATAGAACTCGTCCCTTTACTTAAATGTAAGTCCGAAGATGGGCTTGAGGGTGAAAGGATGGACATGTATTGCGGAGACATAACCAGCCTTCAATGTTGAAATGGAGACAAAAGAGTGATAGTAATAACGAGTCAATTGGCTTCTGCGAAAAATTGTCGAAAATCTGTGCAGATTTCTAACTGTTCGTTAAACCAAAGGGCAAGATGCATTTAGAGTCTGAAATTGTAGCGCGATACAGGATGAATTTTCCCGGGATTTGGACTTTAGCAATTGCATCAAAATTAGGATGGTAAGCTTACCAAGTCCAAACCGCTTTACTCCCGCACATGGCAGCAAATGCTTTTGTAAAATCTGCTCAAACATCTTAGACGTAATGTATGAAATAAAGTATTTAAATCTGACTCTAAAAGGTTCTTCTCGTTTCGGTTTCATAACCTTTTCACTTTCCATTGATTGACTGGGAAAAGAGAAATTTCACATCTGAAAGTTTCGGTAACTTTTAAAGAAATTCGTTTGCTATAACTTGATTATTTCCTTTTGCGCTCTATCACATTAATGCTTCTCAATACGACTCTATAAAAGGTCCGCTTTTTTTGCACCTTTGGCCCACACGTTATTGCCTTTCCTACTTGGAACATTATATATGAGAAGTTTTCTTAAGGGCCCCAAGGCTTTTATAAAAATATATTCTAAAATCAGAAACCAACCACCAGAAGATGATAGCGGCATTCAAACAAAATTTCAAAATTCTACACCTACGATGGCGGAAACAATTAGCTGTTGCAAAGCCCTTTATCCCGAAAGCCGAATCAAACCTTAAATGAGAAGAAATACCCCATCGGGAAGTTAGATTTATCACAAGAGGTAGTACAGACTTTAACTTATGCAAAACCTCACTTTCTCTATGGCAGCATGTTCTTCCCTCCATATGTCAAGAGCACATAATTAAACGCACGTATGACTTTATAACGCAGCATCTCGAAGCATATAATGCGGCCTCAGGCTATGAGCGACATACCCTTTTGACTAATTGCAACTCATGTATCAATTACATTCCGGCCCCAAAATCGTATCACTGGCAGCCCCCGAACTCACTGATGCAGGTGATGGAGGCAAAATTCACAAGCACACGGCATCGACTGCGTGTAAAGAGGCTCATTTACATTTTATCACGTATCGTGGCACAGATAAATAAAAGAATTACCAATTACATCTCCGATTAGTTTACTCGTGCAAAATCTACAACGCGGATCCACGCGCACCTCATTTGGCTGCCTCCATATTCATTTACGATCCAATCATGCCCAGGCTTCGTCTAATCAATTCCCCAGCAAAACGATGAGTTCCATTTATATTCCACCCTATCTCGGAGCGAACGCGAATTGCAGACATCATCGACGGAAATATGGGTTATTTGGCAGCAGCCTTATGGTAAATCAATTCTTCTAGGCAATCTCCCCCGTCGAACCGAAGTCGACCCGGCACATCCTGCGCCCGTCGGAAATCAATTTCAGCTTATCAATTTCGATTGCAAACTTGTTCCCCTTTCGACGTGCCTTCGCGAATTCTTCTTCTTCTGCCGAGGATCACAACTTCAGCATAAACATGGAGGGCGGGGCGCACCCCAGTTTCGAGTAATCAACAGGCGAGGAGTGCTTAAGTCCTTAAGCAACACATCACCCCGTATTCGCAATGAATACAGCACCCATGTTCGTCACACGCATCACAGATGCTTGTATCCCTCTTATCCGCGACGTCAAGAGACCCGGCGAAGGCATGAGACTTGTTATAAACGCGCATATTTCTTGCCGTCTTTTGTGATTAATGAACTGAAATATCTCTTATCCTCGTCCTGTCAAGTTTGTCGACCTTTTCAGCAGGCAGAGCGGCAGAGTGAAAAAAAAAAAGCGGGCGAAGGAAAGAATGAAACAGTGACGCAGATAGAAGAATCTCCTGCAATCTTCTTCACTGAAACTCAATCTTTTAGCAATCTTTTCCAATTCTAAGTATGTGCCATGAAGTGTCGTTGTCGGGCGCTGTGTGGGGGCAGTGTCATCACCACTCCTCTGTCTCTCACATACACACACACACATTTGCAAATCCACTTCCATCTCCGTTCATCTAATTTACGCGCTCCATCATCCATCATCCGAGTTTAAGTTGATTAAAACTCCTTTCCTGACTCAGCATGCAGTGGGCTGAGGCTACACGGGCTACACAGCTGTGTTAATAAAGTTTACCTACCACTGTCCTTGTCGAGAGCGACATCACCCATGCCAAATGATCCCCACAAGGAAGACGGAATCCTTTGCTGAGAGGAGTAAACGAGAAGAAGAAAAAAATGGCGCATATATTAATTTACTTTCGCAGAAGTTGAGCTTTGACGAGAACTTATTAAATTGTCGCGTCATCCTGAATGTACGCACAGTGAGATGCCATTAGCGAGTCTTTTCCGTCTGAGTAATAGTTCGTACATCGTTATTATCATCCTCATGCCGAGGCGTGCAAGCGAGCGACACAAGTCACTTCATTTATTCTTGTTTTTTAAAAGGACAATGTAATGATATAGAGGTGTGCAACTGGATTTGGCACAATTTTGTTGAAATTCAAGGTAATTCTTGCATTCATCATTCATTCATCATTTCATTCATCAATTTTTCCATCATTCATTCATCATTCATTCATCATTCATTCATCATTCATTCATCATTCATTCATCATTCATTCATCATTCATTCATCATTCATTCATCATTCATTCATCATTCATTCATCATTCATTCATCATTCATTCATCATTCATTCATCATTCATTCATCATTCATTCATCATTCATTCATCATTCATTCATCATTCATTCATCATTCATTCATCATTCATTCATCATTCATTCATCATTCATTCATCATTCATTCATCATTCATTCATCATTCATTCATCATTCATTCATCATTCATTCATCATTCATTCATCATTCATTCATCATTCATGCATCATTTCATTCATCATTCATTCATCATTTCATTCATCATTTCATTCATCATTCACTCATCATTCATTCCTCATTCATTCATAATTCATGCATCATTCATTCATCAATCATTCATCATTCATTCATCATTTTTTCCATTCATCATTCATTCATCATTCACTCATCACTCATTCATCATTCATTCATCATTCATTCATCATTCATGCATCATTTCATTCATCATTCATTCATCATTTCATTCATCATGCATTCATCATTCATTCATCATTCATTCATCATTCATTCATCATTTCATTCATCATTCATTCATCATTCATTCATCATTCATTCATCATTCGTTCATCATTCATTCATAATTCATTCATCATTCATTCATCATTCATTCATCATTCATTCATCATTCATTGATCATTCATTCATCATTCATTTATCTTTCATTTCATTCGTTTCTCCATTCATTCATCTTTCGTATCTTCATTTATTCATCATTTGTCCCTTCATTTTTCGAATCCGTTTGCAAAACTTTTAAACACCAGTGTATATTGCATTCGCATGCAAGTTAACTGTGAACAACCCAGTCTGGTGTTTGAGAAGCACTCTCAAGTCATCTTTATTGTCAAAATCAGAAAGTTCTCCTTCTTATAAATTCGGTGCAGGGAGACAAAGCTTCAAGTAAAACAAAAGAGAAGCGAAACGACTTACTCCATCACAGAAGGTCCCATTCCAGCTGCGTCTCCCAACCGTCCAACATTTTGTGCAAATTACAGTTGGGAAAGAAAATTCCTTTTATTTCGAAATGCAGCCCCTACCTTGTGCGCCCCATGTTCCTTGCAAGTCCAATGAAAATTGCCTCCAAAAACTTGTTAGTGACAGGACTCTACAAAAGAAAACACAAAAGAACGAACGGCACAACAACAACAAAAGGTCTCAGCGAGAAAACAAAGCGGAACAAAGACGTGTTGGCTAAGATGCATAACACAATTTACTCGTCGTGCCACTGGGCGAAACGTGAAATCATGATCATGGCAGTTTCAGGAGCAACGCTGCAGCACACGCAGGACACCCAGAGCCATGATAATTATGGGAGAAATAATAATGCAACTTTTTAATTGGTTGGGGGTTGCTACCCCACGCAATTGCCAATGGCGCGTTAATGCCCGCTCCAGTGCAGTGATTTGAATGAACCGTGCCCCTCACCCACACTGGCTACTCGCTGCTAGCTGCTGGCTGATGGAAATCCCAGATTGTTAATTGTTGCGCGAATGGAGCGTTTACGGTTAGAAGTGCATGAGAAAGGATCTCCTCGGGCGGCATAGTCTTTGATACGCTTTGTGGTGAAACGCACAAAATAGCAATTCTATTTATCGGAGTAAACAGATATTATTTATCCTTCCAGAGGGAAATGAGCATCCTTTGAATTCTCTTCTGAGAAATTACCTGTGTACATCAGGCGTGAGTAATGGCCGATTAGGTGGCGAAGCTTGATTCTATTTTGAATCCATTAAGCGGCTTCTGAAACATTTGCATTTAGATGGGTAAAAGCGCCTAAAGAGACTGTCTTAGATGGCAAGCCGTAAGGAGTTTCAGTTTCCTAAATGGGAAGATGGTGACGAGGCGTAGGAAATAGTAAATGAGTTAATCAGTCCAAATGTAACTTCAGTAAATATTAAGTGACGGTGGGGAAGCGAATGACTTTCTCTTTCTCTGCTCTAACTTACTTTAATCATTTATTTGAGGCATTCGTTGGGCCCGAACCCACCTTGCGACTACCCGCTTCCCAACAGCACAACCAGCGATGCCATGCCTCTCCAGGATGCAGGCTGATCAGGTGCATGTTCTCGGACGTCAGCAAGAAGTCCGTGGCACTTTTGTTATCTCTAGACAGAAAAAAGTGCAGAAAACTTGTCGGCGTACAAAGGGGACACTTCTATGTCCACTTGGGCTTAGTGAAGACACCCTTTTCGATGCCTGTGGAGAAGGTGAAGACACTTCAGAACAGTTTCTCTGTCAATATGCCTTTGCTCGTATCAGGTGGCGGCTGTTTGGCGCTGATGTGGTGGGAGATGAAAACTTAAGCTCTTTATCATAGAAGCGCCTACTGGTCTTTCTTTTGGAAAACCAGAAGACTGCAGTAAAGAAGGGTTACAGCCTGATAGTACAATGGAGTCTCAATTTGAGTCTGAGAACCAGTGCAGTGTACCCCAACATCTGACAAAAACAATTACTTTGATGACCTCGCGTACCACATCTACTATTACACTAGTCTCACGCATATGCCGTCTGATGCATGGACATCAATATACAGCTGCTACGCTCATTCAGAGTTGCTTTTTTTTGTATCCAGAATTGGCTCTGGCCAAGATATGAACCAAAAAGGAAATGTACTCGGAATTTTGCAAATGGCCTTAGGAATGTGAAGGAATCTGGAATACGAGAAAATCAAGAAAGTTTCACTTCACACCACTTTAGATACTTTGCGTCGGTCTCCCAAGCGAAAACCTTTGCGATCCCAATGGCCATGAACTATATTGTGAGGAACAGGTGGAAGGGGCAAAGTTTCTGCAGCTTAAGCTGCGCTTCAGGCATTACTCCACCCTCTAACCACTTCCACGATAGTAAAGAAATGCAAGTCTTCCCCTAATATGGTCGGCAGACTACACTCGCTAAGACTCAAATGTGTCCGGGGTTATTACAGTGGTCCTGATGAACTTGCTAGGCAAGGACCAAAAGAGTCCAAAAGAGATCAGAACCCCCCATAGGACTGCCCGCCTCCTGGTTCCGGGCTTCTATCGATAGTTGGGTCGGCATGACTCTCCAGGATACAGGCTAACCAAGCGCATGTCAGTAAGAAATTCGCGGTAAATCTGTAATCTCTAGGTAGAAAGGACTGCAGATGACTTGGTGGGACACTACACTAAGCACTTACGTACTTTACTGTGCTTAGGCTTAGTGATGAAATCTTCTGTGCTAACTGCTGTGAAGGTGAAGACACGGCAGAACACTTAATTTATCAATATCCTGCGTTTGATCGTTTCAAGTGGTGACTGTTTGGTGCTTATATGGTTTGAGCTCTTCATCACAGAAGTGTTTACAGAAAGACCAAGAAAGATCAAGAAATTTCAGTAAATTTAAGTTACTGCCTGTTAGTATAATGGGCCAGTTTTGGCCTCATGGCAGTGTTTCCCAACCTCCAACAAAAAAACGCTCTTTGATGGTAATCTTAAAAAGGTGACCCAGCTGATGCAACCAGGTCACTACTGCCTTTACCCAAAACTCGATACTGGGGACATTTGGGTTCCGTATAGGGACTCTGGAAATTTGCAAAAATTAGTGACAATTTGACATGATCCAATGTTGGAATTTCTTGTGACGTTTTAAAAGTTTTCATCAAGGGCTTGAGTTCTTGTATTTGTACTACTTCTTTAAAAAGGCCATCTGAAGGATATACCAACATTTCTTTAAATCTATCAGAGTGAAGTGGACGCCACTTTTCCTCTACCTAGTCTCTGTCTGGTGGACAGCTGAGCTCAATAAAACTGTAAGCAAGTTCAAGTTGAAGTTCACAAGTGCAGTCAGTGCAATTTCACAGACTATGTAGACTGCAAAAATAGGCTTGTCATGCGTAAGCGGTTCACTAAGAAGTAAAACAGAGTCAGCAGACAGACAAGCAGCGGCTCGACTGAGATCAATGTATTTGTCGACAAGTTTTCAATTTTGTCGTTGACAAGTCGCACCAAAAAAAATTAAAATTTGTTAATTTGCATCCTACCTAAGCATGTGATGATTCAATTTATGGATTCTTACAACTGACTTGAGTTTGCTTAACAACTTCTTATTTTGCAGTACCATTACAGAGCATATGTGATCGCCGTGGCGTAGTGGTAAGTGCGACGACCGCCACGCAGAAGGTCTAGATTCGATTCCCGAACGGGACACCTCGCATTTTTCACGGCCCCACCTCTTTCAAGTTGCTGACAACAATCAAAGAGTATTAATTGTCTATAAAAAGTTTCTAAGATCTCGCCGTCCCCTCGACTCGTGAGACAACAGCGGCACACACAACAGAAGTAGTTATTGTAGAAGCTAGACCCTGGTCCCTTGTAGGCTGTAGTGCCACTCAATTTTTATTATTAAAGATGAAGGCTTCAAAAATGGAAAATGTTTGACCCCCCGTGCAATATTATACTGATGTACCTTAAGACCTAAACAAATCTTAAACTGACATCGCCCAGGAGATGAGAGTTAGTGACCAAACCATTTTAAACCATCTGCAGAAGGCTGGATACAAAAAAAAGGCTTGATGTTTGGGTACCGCATGATTTGACGCAAAAAAAAACCTTCTGGACCGAATCAACGGCTGCTGAAACAGAACGAACTCAAACCATTCTTGAAGCGGATGGTGACTGGCGACGAAAAATAGATCACATACGACAATATTAAGCGAAAACTGTCGTAAGTGAAGGCTGGTTAATCGCCCCAAATAGTGACCAAGCCGAGATTAACGGCCAGGAAGCTGCTGTGCTATGTGTTTGGTGGGATTGGAAGGGAATCATCAACTATGAGCTGCTCCCATATGGCCAGACGCTTAATTCTACCATCTACTGCGAAGAACTGGACCGCCTGAAGCAGGCGATCGACCAGAAGCGTCCAGATTTGACCAACAGGAAGGGTGTACTGTTCCATCAGGACAACGCCAGACCACACACTTCGATAATGACTCGTCAGAAGCTACGAGAGCTAGGATGGGAGGTTTTATCGCATCCACCATATAGCCCGGACATAACATCAATTGATTTCCACCTGTTCCTATCAATGGCGAACGCACTTGATGGTGTGAAGTGGAACTCAAAAGAGGCTTGTGAAATGTGGCTGTCCGAGATCTTCGCAAATAAGGAAGGGGGTTCTACGAGGAGAGTATGATGAAGTTGCACAATGGCTCATATTCGAACTAAATCCGATCACTGTAACACTTTTTATGAAACATTGAATGAAGAGCAAACAAGCAAGCAAAGCAAGGGAGATATTTGACAACTTTATATTATCTGTTGGTGACTACAAAAATATGTGTAGATATGCATTTTTTTTAAGATTCAGATGTTGTGTATTAAATATGAGGCGCCTGCCTGGTCATAGAAAAACGTTATTTGCATAATAGTGACAAAGTCGTACATGGTGCTATTATTTTGCACAGTACTGTATTTTATATTCAATGTGTATGAGTTGAAAAGTCTGCAAAGCCTCAGCATATCCTCCACCCTATTCGTTGTTCAGCACACAACAGGACCTTACCTAGTCCCCGCAAGTTATTTCACAATTCAGTTCCGAATATCCGTCAAATATATTGCAAGCCTCTCTTATATCCTTATCTGACAAATCTGTTCTTGGTACTTGTTCTGGAATGTGTTCCAATCTTAAGTTTAATCCCTAATGTAGCTCAACATCATCAGATATTGCAGTTCTTCTGTAGAATATTCCCAATAACCACCCTACTTCCGCTTCAACCCCTTCAATTTGCTCAAACGTGTGAAATTCATCCATCCAACACAATGTCCTTAAATATTCCGAATCAAATGCACACGACCAAAAATGAAAAATCAGATCTCCCAGGAGAAATATCTCGCTTCACAGATCTCGCGCTCAACGACATTAGCCTACGCTCTGTGCGAGATAACTCCGAAAGTATTCATCTTCGTCCTTGAAGTAATCCACGTACGGCGCCGCTCTTCATCGTATCCCCATTTTCGGCTAAGCCCAAAATTAAATCCACTCAAGTCCTGAATATTTGTGTGTCATTCTTTCCGAAGAATTTCCTCGCAAGAATGGCTTCCCCTAAATTAAATACACATTCTGTTCAGTTCCACTAGATGAAAGAAAAATACATTCATGTGCTGGTGTACTGCTGCTCCTGCTGTTGCCGCCGCTGCTCTGGCACAAAGTTTCCATTTATTTTTCCGCCCAGCAAAAAAACAATGAAAATTGCCAAAGTAACCCCTTATGTGTGTGTATTTTGTTAAGTGCACGCCATAATCCTCACAGCTGAACAGAAAGCACAGGACATAAGCGGAAAACAAAAAAAAAGAGGAAGAAATCAACAACGCCATCAAACAAAGCCCGACGAAGGCTGAGAGTGAAAATATCGCAAGAGAAGGCAAAACAAATCTCAAGCTGGGAACTTAGAAAAGAATGAAATCAACGAGCGAAAGGGATATCGTCGAGAGCTCCCTCGGCGGAGAAGTTTAATTATCAAAATTTTCCCTTGCAGTCCTGGGATAAAAACACTTCATCCCCCAGGCACTTTGGCAAATTTCAACATAGCTCATATCGAAGCAGACCGGCGGCGGCAGCGACGTCTGTGTCCTTCGCTCGCACTACTGCGTCTTGGGGAATAGTTTTCCAAAGATCCTGCATAGATTCGGGTGGCTGGTGACAACAACAACATTCCTTATGTGCTGAAAAAAAAGTAACAAATTCGTAACCTCCATTTTAAACTGCAATTAGTTTGTTCAGCGAACAGATGACATTGACACAACCGCATCAGTTTATCCTTCAATTCATCGCACATAGCCATGCACACGAGTGACTGAGTGTGTGTGTGTGTGCTTCGAAGTATCAGAGACAGCAAGTGGCTTTCGAGAAAAGTTTTTCGTACTCCAACCGTGTGCGGGCATGCTAGGCGTCAATCCGAAACAAAATGGGTTTTGGCAGAGAGCTAAGAATTTAAGTCAAAATGGTATCCTGAGGACAAATTTTGCATCCGCTTTTTGCCCCCATTCCTGGTGTTTCGTTTTTTTGTTGCTGCCAAAGATCCGGATCAAACTTCAAGCAAGCAACAACAACACCAGCACCAGCACTTGGCGGAAAACTCGCAAAAGTGAAAGGACACAACAAAACCGAAGCACAGTGATACGATGAGAGTTGTGGGTTGAGTGTCACTTGCATTGGTTGCCTGCAGGATGCCGCCGTGGCAGGACTGCTGACTGAAGTGCAAGGGACCGGGCCACCTGACAACCTAGGGTTTGGTTTGGTTACTTTTCTGAAAAATGAGTTTGTCTTAAGCCGGTAACGGAAAGTAATGTGAAATCCATGCAGGAGCTTATGCGGATGCTATTTTTTGTAGCATGAGACTATCATCACCACGCTGTGTCTGGGATTTTTTGTTTGCCTCTAGTGTGAGGCAGATGATGATGAGACGTGGAATTTGAATGTGGAAATATAAGGAATCTGGAGTTTATAGAATGTCATTTGCATTGATTAGTTTTTCTATGTGCATCTGACTGTACGTTGAAGTCACTGTTGTTTCGCAAGCAGATTGAATTTGAAAGCGATTTAAATAATTTCATCATGAAATTTTATAGAACGATATACATATAAGCTGTGTGGTGGGTTGTTTATTCCAGGGATAGGCAGTAAGTCCTGCGACTTGACTGGAGTTTAACAGATGAAGCCTGTCACAGAAAGTTCTACTAGAACACTATACAACACTATAAGCAAGTTTATGGTTCAAAGGTCTATCCAACCCTAATGCACGATGTTAATTGTGAGTCATTCCTTAACGGTTAAAATTTTTTTTCAAATTATGTTGTCACTTCTTAAATTCAGTTTTTGACCAATTAAATCAGTAGTGCGTTAAGTTTGTTGAAGCCTTTTTTAAATCAAAATGCATTTCATACACTTTATGTTTTTTTCGAAGCACACCCTGACCTGATTGGATTCATTAACAAGCAGAATTTCGCACTTTGGCTAATGAGGAAACACAAGTGATTGTTGAAAAGCCACTGCATCCACAAAGAGAGTGGTTTATGGACTAACGAAGCCATCGAGCCGTTAGTCCATAAACCATCGAATAAGAGGTCATCCAAGCAGTAATCGTGACATGACAAGGTATCTTTTTTGGCCACAAAACTTATCATGTGGACCTTCCAGCATGATGTGTTCACTTGCCACACAGCCAACGAAGCAATGAATTTTTTGTCAAAGAAATTCAGTGGCCATGTCATCTCACAACATAGCAATGTTACTTGGCTAACGTGATCATGTCTTGGGTCGTTCACTAAGTAATTTCGTTCAAGGACAAGAATTTTTACACCGCCAACCTCGCACTTGACCCCTTTGCCCTTATATATTTGAACAGGAATAGTTTGGTGCCCTCTGGAAGATAGAAGATCTAAAACAGCATTTTCTACATATTTTACTATTTTACTACCATAAGGGTCCTCCCTTAATTTGGTCGGCAGACTGAATTCGCTAAGACATATCTGGGTGGCGAGATATGACGGGAACACGGGAAACGAGTTTGCTCATGAAATAGTTAGGTAAGGTTCTAAAGAGGCATTTGTTGGGCCCGAGCCCACCTTGGTACTACCCGCTTCCCTAGTTAGGGCTTAAATCGACGGTTGGGTCTACCAACAGCACAACCA
>OX122883.1:6848338-6870310 GCA_944738645.1 Eristalinus sepulchralis
ATAACGTAAGATAACCGAAATCCTAACCATCAACCTTTAAAATCTTAACAAAACACATATTTTGTTTGAATACAGTCAAAGCGAGCAGCGAACAGGGATTCGGAGAGAGAATCCATATCGGTCTGTCTTTGGCTAACCTAGTCTGGCTAGGAATAGCCGACGTCTCAATGTTCCTTCTCTATGGTCTGTTCCCAGTTAAAGCGTGGTCGACCCCAACTGCACTTTCCTTTCGGTGTCCAAGTGGGCCAAGGGTACCATTGAGATGTCTGTTTGCGGTTTACGTACGGTGTGGCTCTATCCAGCAGCTTTTCGTTCATTATCCATTTCGGCCTGAAGATATCAAAATCCTGTTAAAACGATGTTAGTTGTCTCCCAAGTCGTGCACCCAAAAATCCTGTTAAAACGTTGAAATATCCGAAACTTGTGTGATCTGAAAAGCTGTATGCATTCCCTCAGACAGGGCCTTGTTTATCCGGGACAAGATGTCAGTTGTTGTACTTGCATTTCTCAGATAAGTGTTGCCGTGGTAGCAGCATTTGTTACATGGACTCCCGTTTAGCTTGATAGGTGTCACACTTCTTACGCCGATTCTCTTAAGTTTTGTCTTGGCCATTTGGAGTCGACGAATAACAGAAACACGGCTGCGTGCAGACCAAATCAAAATTGAGACGTAGCCCTCGTAAATTATCTACCAATGCCTGCAACAGGTTGAAAGTACTCGGCTTCATGTGTATAATTTTAAAAGAAAGCTCGGGATTTTTTTTTCGATATTCAGAGCATGGAACTGATTTTTATCCTGGTCCCGACATCATTCCCGCACTCAAGAACAGTCTTGGCTGAGTTTAATTTCTGCGATAAATTTGAAAGTATGTATATCCCGATCAATCAGTAATCCATGACGTCCCTTCCAAGTGCTCCATCTATCCTTAAGGCTTACTGCATTCTGTACACTTGAGTTTTGTTACTTCCAGAATAAGTTGTTGTATTTAAATTATACATGATACATTTCTTTTGATAGTACTTTGTAAAACAAGTCAAAATTAAGAAACCTGTGGTTTTGTTTGATTAGGCGAAACGCCTAACTTCCAGCTTGATTTGAAATCTTGACAAAGTTAGGCATTTACATAGGTTCTTGTAAAATTGACGTCAAAGTTTGAGAACGAAGTCTTGATTCAGCTTTAAAATTGTTTCATCCATCAAAACATTACTTGTGAAAGATGAGCCCGATGTATGCGAATCCTGTGCAAGGAGAAGACTCGTTTGGTTTTCTTTTAACTCGCATGCAAGGACGCAACTTCTTATGGGAGGACAAGTTCCCTCGGAAATACTAACGGATAGGTAGATTCTATTTTCATCTTCAAACTTTAAATTTTGTAAGATCTCGAGTCGACCATTAATCTCAAGCAGTAAGCACGAACGTTCTATGTTGTACAGTGGGACTAAAGTTATTGCTCGGCTCTCCGTTAGCACTGCTGTCCATAACTTTGTGGCTTCACTGAAAGCCTATGTAAACAACGTTCCTCCTGTCTTTGGAGGAACATGTTTTAAGTTGGTCTGCACACTAAATTATGAAGAATAAGTGAAAGGGGCGAAATATCTGTGCTTGCAAAGACAGTCAAGCTGTGCTTAAGGCCTTACTTAGCCTTTAAACCACTTCCAAGAAAGTAAATGATTACAAGTTCTCCCTTAAGTTGGTCGGCAGACTAAATTCGCCACAACTTGCTTGGATCCGGGATACCACGGGATCAGGGGAATTGAGATTTCAGATGAACTTGCTACGCGAGGACTAAAGGGAGCATTCATAGGGGCGCGAAAACCTCGGGACTTGCCCGTGTCTTAGTTAGGGATTCCGACGACGGTTGGATCTCCCAGCATGGGAGATGGCAAAACTCTCCAGGAAATAGGCGGACTAAGCGCATGCTCTCAATTGTCGGCAAGATATTCGCGGCTTTTCTGTTAACTCTAAATAGGGAAGACGGCAAATAACAAACGAGACACTTCACCTCCATTTAGCAGTTAAGTGTGTTTGGGCTGTGAAGATACCTCAGAGTACTTTCTCTGTCAATGTCTCGCCTATTCTCGTATCAGGCGCTGGCTGTTTGGCGCTGACGTGGTGGTAACTGCAGTTCTCTCTAACAGAAGCGCTTGCAATTTTTCCATTGGAAGACAAAGAAATAATATAAAATGGAGGATAGTGCTTTATAGCACAGTAAACCAGTTTTCGAGCCGGAGCGCTCCAGCGTAGTGTTTCCTACCCCTCTACCAAAAAGAAATTTCGATCTTCTTTGAAGCATCATCTCATCTGACTCTCAAAAATCCAGATCTAACGTCCCCGTTGTAAAAGAAAGAAAGGTCTTAATAGGCAAGGTGAAAAACTAAATATACAAAAATGAACGTCCTGATCGGGCCTTGAGCCAATGTAGAAATAGTTTCACACTTCCGCATGGCGGCAAATATCCTTGCTTGGGTGTGTTCTTCTTCGGTGGACTTTACTTGATCCGACGATAAACATATATCTTCTCGGATGAAGAAAACATTGATTTCCGTGAGCACCGCTTTCCTTCATACAACAAAAACTCTCACTCCATTGTTCGCATGCAAACTTCATGCGGGTTGATCGAAGGAGGACGCTTCAATCGTACAGTGTGCTGCTCAGCTCACCAACTTCCCCATAAACGATTCCGCTTCACGCTGGATTGAGCTCACCATTCATTCACGGCTTCCAGTGCAGTGTACACCATCCACCCCACGCCAAATTAAGTTTCCCCGCATTAAAATTACATGCAAACTCCCGCTGAACCCTCTGCACTCAGTGCCCCCAAATTCAGTTTCTTGACCAGCACCCTCCCAGGTAATCTCAGTTTCCCCTCGATGCTGGATCCAACAAACTTGAATTCATTGTTGCGCTGAAACAAAGTGGAAAATTGCTTCAATTTATTGCCGACATCTCTGATGCACACACACAGGGTGGCACAACATCATAGAATCGCAGATGACGTGGAAGGAAAAATGATTTGTGGTCCGGAGTCGAATGCCAGTCCACTGAACTCACGAGTGCAGCACCTGCCGGTCGAGATGCTCACCCAAACAGACAGTCCCATCTTGCTGCGATGTCGGTAGACCGCAAGCACACACACTCACCGACAAAGCTCCTCACACATCGTCACGAGGAGGGAAGTGAGTCCGAATGAGGCAGTCGCCCTGCTCCTTCCATTTTCTTGGGAATCACTGAACGAGCAAAATGGCGATTCGTGTAAACATGCCTCCCCGTCCCCGCCTACTGAACACACACACACAGCCCAAGGAGAAAAAATCCAAAACGGGCCAAGGGAACAGCAAGAACATGCTCGCAAATTTCACTCACGTAGCACAGTTATACTGACCCATGATTTATGATCGCACAACTCATAAAGGATTACATTTTTACCGTTCGTCGTGGTTGCCGGGCAGGATTTTTCCGCCCCCGCTCCGGTGCTTCTGACGCCTGACGGTGTTCCACGGTTCGCCCAACGTGATGTAGGTCATATGGACAATCTGTGAAATCGAAACTAACCCTGGAAGGGACCGAGCGAGCAACCGGCCAAAGGGTGAGAAGCTGTTGTCGGTAAGTGGCGAGCGGTGGGCCATTTTTTAACCGAAGAAGCATGAGATATAAATTTCGTGCGACGTGTGTGCGGGAGAGCGACGGCTGATGAAGCACTTTGTGTGGGTGTGTGCTAGTGTGAGTTCTTAACCCTTTCTTTTTTTTTGCTTGCGTGATTTACATCGGAGCGCAGAGATTTCGTTTCTGTTTCCCATTTGCACCCCACTTTCATGGATCGTCGATATTTCCTGCGAAGATGACGTTGAAGGTTACGGTGAAGGACTTTTTCACAAATGAAGGGGGGAGGGGGCTCACTACGCAGCCCAACATTTGAATGCATGTCTGAATGTTACCTTTCGAAAAAAAAAAAACAGAAGTGTAGGGGAGAGCTCATTATTCAGCGCACTTGATGGATGGTGAGTTTATTTCTGAAATTTAAATTTTAAAAAAACCTGTCTGAGTGGAGTCGAAGGATGTCTGATGTTCTCGAAATCGTATTTTCCCTTCATTCACTTAAGGAGGAGCTATTTTTTTCAGCTTCATCTGTCTTTTATACTGTTTCGGAAATGTGGCGGCTTACAACAACTCTCGGGCTTATGGGCACTGGACCACTCGGGAGGATATGAATTTACCGGCTTGCATGTGGATCAATCGCGAAAACAACAAACACGGGTTCATGCCATTTCTCTTGACAAAATGTCAAGGTGAAGAGGCGTAAGTCCACAGCAACAAATGAAGACGTACGAGGGTGTTAGGTTTGGTATCGGGGACACCTTAACTTGAACTTTTCCTTCAGCCTTCATATGGGAGAGTCAAACTCCTGGATGAGGAACGAGGTAATTATCTAAAAGGGTTAAAACCCCTTTGATGACCGCAATCAAAGACAGCGTCAAAGTCACATTTAATTCGACGACATTCACTCGTGCTCGTTGAATCTTAATGAGATGGCTAAGTCTAAGAATATACAACTTATTTTAGTGAGGGGGCATTTAGGAGAATAGCAGCTAAGCTTTCTCCTTAGATATTTGCAATGGCCAACGACCCAAGCAAAATTCTTCTTCAGTTGGAATCGATGAGTAGTACGAATCGTACGTGGACCGAAGTCAACTTTCAGCATCGCCAAGCTAACCCGTGCCGAGCTAGATGCTGTGAGCTCATTGAGCTTATTCCAACTAGCGAGTAAGAATATGTGTTGAAGTCAACGCAGAGCACAAGGCCAACTGCCTGGTTAGTTGGTGTCCACTACAATGAATCCTTTAACTGAACGAGGGATGACAATGAAGTAGAAGTCACCTTCTGGGTCCTATAATAATTATAGTCGAGTGACACTACAGCCCACAAGAAACCAGAACCTGGTCTCTCACAAGTAGAAGGGACCAACAGTTTTTTGCCGACTCCGAACGGCGAAATTTGAGAAGCATTTCATAGACAAATAGTACTCTTTGAATGTTGAAGGCAACTCGAAAGAGGTGGCGTCTTAAAAACTCGATGTTTTCAGTCCGGGACTCCAACCTGGAACCTTCAGCATATAAATCGACGCACTTACTAACCAACTGCGGCGACCACTCTAAGTTCCTCCACTCCTGCAAATTTCTGTGTCTCCAGTAGAAGCAAAACTCATTTAATGATGTTCCAAGTGAACCAGGTAATACCAGTGTCAGTCAACAAAATATGGGAACAGTTTAAATTAGACTTGAGTTTCAAAGGTTATAGAGAATCAATCAATCATATCACTACGGCTTAGTCCTGTTAAGGTGAAGTTCACACCATTTTTTCCTCAATATCTATGTTACTTAGTCTACAGGTCACCAACCCGTGTTTAAAACTTTTGGGCTAAGTACTAGACCGATAATTTTGCACTGCAGCCTACCAGTGGAGTCATTGTAGGCTAGCGGGCCTAGCGCAGGAATAACCAATATTCGACTCGATAAAGGGAGGATAATGAAGATGAATCAGATGAAAGACTATTGTCGGAGACTTGGATGATGTGGAGCTGTAAAGAATTTTAATTCGGACCATCGGTGTGTAAGTCGACGCACTTACCCACTACGCCACGGCGGCCACTCAGGTACGTATTCTTCTTGTAAGCTTAACATTTTTCGTTCGATCGTAAGATACTGCATTTTGTCAAGACAGTCCAATGATATATTGAAACAGGAGAACATGTCTTTTTTAAAAAACAAAACGTGCATTTTTTCAGTGAAACAGTGTGTCAAATGTCTAGATGCCTTAACCCGTGCTTTTAAACCCGTTTTTTTATGGATCTCCTACTAAGGACGCTAGAGCAAAATTCACGGTTTACAGATTGTACAGGTTTCTCTAAGGCCGACACATTTAGAGGGCGAACACCTTTTTCCCATTTGATTGTCGCAACTCATTCACGCTAATATCGATTATCTACTTAGCAGTCAGTTTATACAATTTTAAGTTAGGATGCATTGTTGTTGCTTAGACATTGGAGCATGCCATGGAACGAGTAGGTATGGGTTCCTTAATTGGATTAAATTGGATGGCGCTGCAGTTCATCATGGAACGAGAACCTTTTATACTCAGCATCTGCTCTTTTTCTGCGTATTGTAGAGACGACCTATAGTCTACTCCCGTTTGCAAAATGAACAATATCAGAAACTTTCTTCACACAATTGGTTGAATGAGCTATGAGTCCAGAATGAAACCATAGCCCTCCCTATGATTTGGTCGGTCCTATGATGCGTCTTCAAAATATTTTTCGCACAGGAACCTTGAAAAATCGCGCCGTGTGAATCGGAGCGTTGCCTTAAAAAAGGCAACACGCATGTAAGTAGTTTACTTCGTTTTTTTTTTTAATTTCCATTGTATCCCGCTAATGATACAAAGAGGACGCGTATGATGTTTGATCTTCTTTGTTGTACACACTCAGCCCCATAACATAGTGCCTATGAGTTTACCTGCAGATGTTCTGCCCTTGTACACCTTCAAACGATCTGTACCTTATTTTAACAACATTCATTTGTTAGTAACAATTTTTGTAAAATTTCCTTCCGGGTTTTTACTGCAGAACTCCATAAACAGCAAGCGATTCGTACTGTCTTCTGAGGCACTATGAGCATCCTTTGACCAACTTTGACGGTATCAGTCAAAATCTGATTGATCGCTGCCATCATTTTTACCTTCAGTCGGGAATTCTAAAGTACAAGGTTCTCGACTCATTTAATATGCAAGAAGCAAGCAGGCGGCTTAAACGGAAGTCCCCTTAAATGTTCTCTCTCCCTTGTTTAAGCTTATATTACAGCGCAGTTCAGAAAAGCTACACCGTTAGATAACACGGGCATTGAATTTTGCGCACAAAATGCTTCGTTGGCTGTGTGGCAAGTTACACCATCTTGTTGGAAGCACATGTCGTCCCGCCCTACATTTTAACTTTCTGGGTCCAGAAAGTCCGCTACCATCTCGCGATAATGAACACCATTCACGGTAACTGGTTGTTCGACCTGATTTTCTTTTCATAATCCCCACCAAACAGTTCCCCTTTGTGGATACTTTGTATTCTCAAGAATAACTTGTTGGATATCTTTTGCGAAACCTTACACTGCTTCGGAAAAAGATTGCCGTATGATTTGAGGAAACAACAGTGAACAGCAATATTTATGTAACATGACATTGCAAAGTTTAAAACAAGTCTTTCCTCGATTAGGCCTCAACTCACAAGCACCACAATACTCTTAAATGTCTCACATTGCACACAATAAGGATGACATGACGTATTTGGGTACCATACTGTAGACTCCAGTGACGCTATAACAGTTCCTGTAGCTGATCATCGTGCCGAATGGCGTTTGCTTCCATTTGTGATACAGCGTGCAACCTAGAAACGAGTAAAAGGGTGACCCCATCAATGGTGCAAATGTCATTCGCATCAGGAAGGGACATAATTCATTTCACTATGTGTAAAGTTTATTAATTTAGCTGATTTCACAAAATGGGCTGGCAGGCAGACATGCTACAAGCCAAGGTTGAACTACACGGCGACAGCTGTTCACAGGAGAGTAGTTCGAATTTTGAGGAACAAAAAAATACATTTTCGGACAGACTCAGTGTCGACAAGAGAACGACACTAGCTAGACTTCTTTAAACACATTTTTGGCGAAACTTCCGCTATCCGCCGGGATCACTGCCACTTATTTTGTGCGAACAAAATTAAAGTTCTTCCGTAGGAACACATTTATATGCCACGAGATGAATGTCACGATCGCTTGATCACGATGAAATTGATCACTAACATCATCGCATTGCATTTCTTATGGGACCTTCAGTTGTCAACCCGTTCGTACATTTATGCCTTGTCGAAAAAAAGCAGTCCTTAAAGGCAAGTAAATTTTCAATTACAAAACTGTTTCTGAATTGTACGTTTCCAAAAATGTCTTTCTGGCCATTTTGTCATTTCTTTGAATTTCTTGGGCAATTTAAAGACATACGTACACCAGCATCCCAGGGCTTAAAAATCACTATCTCTTCCCCCATGAATGACATGAAGGGTGTGCTTGAAGCACCATTTATTAAATTTGTTGCTTCAACATACAATGGCAGGGCGAAGTCCATCATACCTTCTGAACATACAGCTGCTGTGCCTTTACACTCCTTCTTTCAATTCTTTGGAGATGGTGTGCTTCCCTGCATTTCAACATCATCTGCAAACATGACAACGCTTACACACTGAGAGAGTGTTTTAACGTGTCGAGCTTGTGTCAATCAAAACAATCTTCCTGAGCCCAAACATTCTTAATTGCGCCTCACCGCTCCACCCAGCACCCCAACAAGCCCAGCACTCTGCAATCATTTCGATAAAAGTTTTGCCCACCATTATACGGAGTGAATTGTTCCCATTCATTCCCATGTTCAACCAGACAGAATCTGCAAGCAATTACAAGCGAGCACAACGAGCCAGAAACAACAAAACTCATCCAACATGTCAATTACACGAGGCTAACACCCTCAAATAAACAACATTTATAGAAATCAGTTCTGCACTAAAGCAACGGCAGGGGAGCGACACCGAGGGCGCCCGAGACGACGGCAACAATGAAGACGACCACCCAATCCCTGAACTGCAATTCGAAAACATTTAACCGTAAACACTCCGAGTCACAGCCCATAACACTCGTTTCACTGTAAGTGTCCTTGTTTTGTACAAATTTTAAACATAGGTTACTGAAACACTTAAAGTGTACAACATCTTGGCCTCAAGCCCGCACAGTGGGCGACCCCCTCCCTCGCCCCTCCCGGTCAAATCCACTTATCTTTCAGCAGCCGACCATTACCACCCCGCACACCCACTAGGGAAGATTGAAGGAGTGGGAAAAATCAATTTTTGCACCATCCTTGACGTTTCAACATGCACAAGTGATTTTACAGTTGTGTTATTAATTTCTTGAACTTTGATGGGGGTGGGGGTTCCAACCCATTCCCGGTTGCATGCGCTTCGACATGGAAGCTCAAGTTGTTTCGGTGATGTACGACTGACGTCGCGCCTTGTCCTTGTTCCCTGTGTCGATGCCGTTGACATAAGCAACATTGCCAATGAAATATTTTCACTCGAAGGATGCGAATGGAATCGAGGGCTCCAGCAATTCAGCGAAACGACTCCCGTCGGAGTTGGAGCGGAGCGCAAACGGAAAACTCTCCATTTTACAAATAAATAGAAAAAATACGCACTGATGATGGAATTAATGTATCGCAAGGATAAGGCCCACAGACGCAGAGATCTCGTCTCAAATCTACCACATTGAATTGTTTTTTCCTGTTCGCCCGGCACTTCACTGTGCCACGACACGATACAACGGCGGGCGGTTGACGACAGACGCACACGTCTTCGGATTGAAGAAGACAACAACGACGACGACGACAACGACAACAGCTCAGGCCGAAGACGAAAAGGATCCTCCATCTAATGGGTGTTTGGGGAATAACCCAGAGGGAATGGCAATGGACACGAAGTAGCAATTACGTTATGAAGATGTTTGAATTTGAAACGGTTTCGCTTAATGTCACATTTGGGGGCGAGCGTGATGAGTGAGCGAGAGCGATGAAAGGCGACATGTTTTCTCTGTCACTTAGAATAATGCCACCATAAAATTGTCTGAGAGTTTGAAGTAATTTGCAGGATTTACTGTGGGATTTCACTCCCCGCAGCTAAGTGGTGGCTGAGACTTGTGCCTCCGGACGGGAATTAGGATGAATTGGAATAATTGGAATTGCCTGTAGTTCTCGATTGGCCACTTAAATGCTTACCACTGTCCGGGGATGGTGGTGGTCGGTGCTGAGCTTGTGTGTCTGTGTGGGTGTGCGGTGGACTGACAATTTTGAATTTCAGTTATTACAGCGCATGGTGGACATTTATTGGCAGACTTTCAATTACCGAGTGTTAATTGGTGAACAGTAGAAATGTGGCAACGGTGTTATTTTCAGTAGAAACTGAATAATTTCCTTTGGTAGGTACATCCACCTTGTCTGTGATTTGTGTATTTAGTTCCGATCTGGTGAAGTCCTCTAGGGACACAAGGATGTAGTCAGTGAAATATGTTCTTGTAAGGGTGAAGAAAACTTGGATTGTATCACTGAGGGAGTGGGTCTAATTATATCTGCGGTGACATAATTTTCAGCACCGACCAACACAACCATAGAGCATACAGTGTTGAAGCAGTTCATCCTCCGTGTAGTAGTATTTTAGCGGTGTAGCGACATACGAAGGAAGTTCAGTTTAACTCATCACTCAATAATACCCGGGACTGACATATGTGTAGAGGGCGCCACTAACAGAAAATCTACTCTTTTAAGAAGCACAAACATTCAAATAATATCTATTAACTTTTCATGACAATCTGACTATTAGGTTACAAGTAACAGAGCTTCAAGTGACTCTACTTTTGCGATTTTAAAAACAATGGAAGAAACAAAATTACTCTATGGCTCGGAACCCTGGACGCTAATAAAAGCGGATGACGAAGCCCTTAGTCTTCTTGACATATGTAAAAGTTTTGCGTGCAATTTTTGGTCCTGTTTGCGTTGATGGCATCTGGAGAAGAAGATAGTCAAGCGTCTACGTATACAACGCTTAAGATGGCTAGGCCATGTAGAGCGTATGGACACCACTGCTCCGGCCCAAAAAGTCTTCGAATCTGAGCCATTGGGACAACGCAGCAGAGGACGGCCCAGGATAAGGTGGCGCACACAGGTGGAGAAGGACCTCAACCAACTTGGAGTGCGCAACTGGCGAAAGATCGTGCTGGCTGGAGAGACATGTTGGTTGAGGCCCAGGTCCACCCCGGACTGTAGCGCCACAAGAAGAAGAAGAAGAAGATATGATCAAGAACGTGACTGACTTTGACCGAGCAACGAGCGTTCTACATGGACGTCTTTTGGAAGGAAGCCAAAGCTAAATTCAAGTCTCAACAAAAACATTGACATTTGGCCCCAAACATTTTTGAGTATATGGTAATTATCGGTGTGTTCCTTCCTAGTCTCTCTTGGTCTGCATCTGCTGCAGTGTAAATGTCGGTCTTTGCTTTGTTGGCCTAAGCCCACACTGACAATGGCGAGGCAGGCAGTTGATGCAGAATTGCAGGCAATTATACATAAGTATTTGTATCTGCAGTTGGAACAGTGAAGAGGGTTTCAGAGAATCCGACAAATAATGAGAGGGAAATATTGAGCTGGGAAGAGCATTCTATATTCGTGTAGTGCGGGTAAAGAACGCGTCTCTTACTATACTGTAGGTCCGAAGGTGGGCTTAAAGGTGAACTGTTGAGCATTCCTAGCAAGGCGTGTATTGCAGATGAATTCTTGAAGGTTTCATCGCTCGTTTTCGGATTCTTTCCCGTAGGTGTAGAGAGGTCTTGAGAGCACCAGACCAGATAGGAGTGTTATACTCGCGCTTAGGGCGGATGTAGGCCTTATTAAATGTAGCCAGATCAGAGGGGGTAAAGTATTTTTTGCATCGTGTTAGGAAACCTAGACATTTTGCAGCATTTTTGGCTACTTCAAGTATATGATCGTTCCAACTCAGTGTTGAGTTGATACACATTCAGAGGATGGGAAGTTTTTTCAGTTTCAACAACGCAGGTGCCGTCCATGGATAACGGCTGGTTTTATTGGGAACGCTTGAGTGACAGTTGACAGCACTGGGTTTTGAAGGCATTAAATTCAACTCTATTATTTTATGCTGTCAAGGTCGGAATTTAATGTGCTTAACATACGCTGCCGTTCCAAGTCTACGGCCAAAGTGCAGGGAAGTGAGCCAAGGGATGAAGGGCTTAGGCTGACAACGGAATCTTTGCCGTCATCAATAAAAAACAGTCAGCAGATGTAATCGACACGTACGGTGAGTCTACACCACGATCCCATCTTTATCTCTACAAGCTTCTGTATATTCATTTTTCAGTTTTTTGTGTCAGCGGCAAAGCAGAAAGCGAGGAAAGACGAGGGCTGTTCATGAGCAGATAAAAAGCTGGTACTTCTTCGAATGAGAAGTTTACATTTTTCACACAATTAAGGATATTGAGAGCTACAACTGCAGGACGATCGAAAATACTGTTAACAGACAAGGATACAAGTGATAGATGTTCACTTTAGCATTTAAAGTTTGGAAACAACTTTAAGATCGCCGGCAGTTTTACTTCTCTTTCCCTGGACGGTTGACGGTTTTCATCTTTAGCTATGGAAGAAGCTGTTTCAATTCCAATTTGACTGTGTACATGTCTCTTTAATAAGCAAACCTTAATTCAGTGTCCCTTTGCCGTTCTTTGAATTTAATTTCTCTCAATCCTATTTCAATGAAGTGTATAAACGTGTCCCACTGTTCAAATCATCTTAATTCTGTCAACCCAAGCCAATGAATAATCCTCCCAGATCCTGAATTTTTCAATAGTCAATCAAACCGAGATCAATTTTAGTCCTTCTAAGCGAATTATTACCATCCCCTCGTCATCGTTCAACTCGCCCAAAATCTGATTTAGATTTTCGTTTACCTGGCCGCCAGTGGATCCCAATCATTTGACGCCTCACCCAAAATCAAACAACCCTCCAGCGCCAGCTGCTCCTTAGCGAGGATTTTCCTTTTTCATATCTTTAAGCATAATTTCAATAATAAATAACAAACAGGCTGACGGGTCTTCCCCGACATCATCAATGCGAGTGACTCTATCAAAGTTCAAGCGCCCCCCTTCCGGTCGTGAGTCGTACCAGCAAGGACCAGCGAGCGCTGTCGCATACCCCACCTGACTGAATGTCAGAGAAATATTTATCAAAAGTCATTCAGTGAATTATTCATCATTATTGCGAGGGTTTGTAGAAGGGCACGACAGTCAATAAAATGCCTCGTGGGTGGGGAAACGAGGTGGAGGATAGAACAGAGTATCTTCCACTCTGCTCTTCGTCTTCCGTCAACCATTCAATTCATTTAAATTTTAAGGAAAGATATCCTAGTGCCCGCTGCTTGAGAGTAATTTAAAATCAAGAATCTCCGACGATAATGCCTTGTCACTCCTGCACCTGCGTCTGTGTGGGCATCACAGCGGAGCTGTGTCCTGTCCCTCGTCCAAGTAAAAAAGTGAAAGGTGAACGGAACATGAAATCGGTTTCAGACTCACTTCAGCAAGTCATTGAAATCCTTCAAACAGAACTCGTCATTTTGAATAAATTTCCGCTTTCGTCCCTGGAATGCCGCTGCTGCGTCGCATCTTGACAACCATCCGGTGCCCCCTCATAACTTGTCTACGTAACGGATGCCAGCAGTCAGGTGCTTGCGTTGCCGCGTTACCTGATTCCTTCGAAATCAATAAAAAAAATGAATTCCACCTCCTTTTGTTCTGGTAACCCGCTCTTTGAGTGTCGTCCTCGCGGTGGCTGCTGTCCCTGGAGCGACAGAAGGACATTAAGTCATTAGCGTCAAGTTCTTCGTCTTCTCCATTAATTTGAAGCACCGATATTCTTTTTCCCACTCCTCACTCTCTGACGTTGGAGTGAGTGTCTTGAACTCCACCCTCAGTGCGGTCTGGCGGCGAAGAACGCGGTGTCCTGGAGACAAAGTGCCATTAATATTTTTCTGTATATTCATTTCATTATGCTTACATACCGATTTGTAATGAGCACCCGGCCATTGCCGGCAGGAATTCATCTCATTAATCTGAACGGACGCATTTCCTTTGGGGACCCTGAAAGGACATGAATCCATTTCCATCGGAAAGTGTGCGCGGACCAGGGATGAATTATGAAAAATCACTACTTCAGAAGATGATTTGATTAATTACTTCACTCCAGAGAGTCGGGAGCGATAGCTTATGGTTGGAATTCAATTCCTTTTTGAATGGCGTAGTGGCGGTATAAATGAACGAGGGTCTCCGGTGTGTATGTCCTCTGTTTCTTCGCCATCGTTCGCTCTCGTCGAGCGATCTGCAATCAATAGGGGGCCCATCGATGAATAGATTGATGACGGAGGGGTCACAGGTTTAAGCTCACTCCTCGTCGGGGCGGCCGGCGGCGCACCGATATCTTTGGGATGATTTTAATGGAATTAATTCATCCTAATGGCTTTTATTCACTAAAGGAATTACGAGGAGATTTATTTAAGGCGTCCTGGGGAAGACGGTAGTCAAAAGGAGATTACTCTTCGCTGGGCCATCATTATTTTTTAGTTTAATTATGATTGTGTTCAATTTTCAGTGTAAGAGGCGGGGGGGGGATGTAATGGAGACTCGAATTGAATTAAATGTAGATTTCAACAGGCTGACATTATTCTGGATTCTACTCAGCACAGGCTCCAACTAAGCCCTTTAGGATTAACCTTAAAGTTCCGTCAGAACATCTTCACGAGTGTCAATTTGAATGTAATCTGCTGGGATTTACGAGTACATCGCAGGCGGAATTTACTCTAATTCCGTGAAGCAGGTTACTGGTCATTGTTCCCTGTGAGTATTCCGGGGAACACCGTGGATGAATCATTAGTGTGTGGAACAAGGCACTGCTAGGGAATTCAAATATTATTGTGAACATGGACTGTGGCTGGTATGAATTCATATATCGGGGATTTATGCCGGAAGGCTGTCTTCCTATCTCCCCTATTTGTAAATCACACTGGTTGAGCCACAGTCTTTTAGTGCCTTCAAAAATACGCCCAGTTTTACGCCGAAGACTTAGGTAAGCTGTCTGTCGAGTTGTACCTAGCAGCTGTTAGACGTAACCGACAACAGGGACACTAGGAAATGGCTTACAGTCAATATTATGTTCAAACCAAGTTTGTTCCCTTTAGAAGGTGGAGGAAATTAACTGGTCTGATGATCTTCAACATATTCGATGCATCCGATGCGACGTTCAAAAATGTCAAAAAACTTTCTATCATGAGACTTTTTCGACAGAGTACTTGAGAAAATCGTGTGAATCTGGCCAAAACCAGACCAAGAATTTTCCGTTCAGGTATTGACTAAAGCGGATGACATTGATTTGGATTGGGCTGCAAGCTATCAATGAGGATAGAGAGGAAGCAGCGGAAGTAAACGAAGAAAATTCAAACTATACGAGTATGCATGGGATCGTGGCAAATAAGGTCGCTGATTATATTACTGGGCACAGATCAAAAGAGGATCACTCAGAACCCGGACAAGTGTCCCATCGATGGCTGGCCCTCTCTTGGTAACACCTGAAAAAAGGATAACACTCCAGATTTCAGGAAAACGAAGCAGATGCTAACAAATAACCTGTTAGAGAACCGCGAAGTTTTTGAAATCCCTCAACAAGAAAGAACGAATATAACTTCTCGACGTCGGTAACGAACTTAGTGACACTCTCAATGTCAAAAATGATTATAGGCAAGGCGTCGCGCTGTCATATGGGTTTTACAAAATCAGTCTTGGTAAGGAAGTGCGTAACAAGTCAACACCAGAGGCACGTTCAAAAACTCTATTCCTGAGCCGCTTATGATGTGTTTGTTATCCTTGAAGCGGAAGCGGCTAAAATGGGTTTGGCGATAAATGAGGGCAAAACGAAGTATGGGAAGGACAAACAACACAGACCTCTTGGGCAGAGCGTACTACAAGGCAGTAGAAACTTCGAGGTATTGAGGGACTTGGTCTTCCTCGGCTTCGCGGTAAATAGGGACAACAACATCAGGCGCGGGAATCTTGACTTTACTAAAAGCGGATGAGGGAGCCCTTAGTCTATTTTAGAGAAAACTTCTGCGTGCAATCTTTGGTCCGGTTTGCGTTGTCGGCATCTAAAGGAAAAGACTTAACGACGAACTTTATAGGTCGTGCGGCGGCAAGCGTCTGTGGTTATAACGCTTAAAGTGACTGGGTCATGTAGAGGGTATGGACACCACTGCTTTGGCCCAAAAAGTCTTTGAATCCAAGCCATTGGGACAAAGCAACAGAGGATGGCATAGGCTGAAATGGCGCAAAATGGAGAAAGGCCTCAATCAATTTAAAGTGCGCAATTGAAAGCAGCTGGCGAGAGATAGTGCTAGCTGGAGAGGCATGACCATGTTCATCACGGACTGTAGCACCAGTAAAAGAAGAAGAAGGACGTCTTGAAGTAGAATACACGGAACATCGAAGTTAACCTCTTTGACACTTGCTGATGCAGGGTACCTTCTAAATCATTTTGCTCCCTTCGCTCCGATACTCGTTCTCCAGGAAATAAAGAACTAACATGCTTACTAACCAGGCCGGTGGCTAATGGTAGGTCCAGGTCTGCGCTGCTTCCAATTTCAAAATGTCTTACATTTGCGATGATTTAGTCTTTACACCGTATATTTTATCTTTCTCTCCTTCTTGATCCAGGAGGTTTGGATTCGAAGACTCTCTTTGCCGGTGCAATGGTGTTCATGACGCTCGATGTGGCCGAACCAGTTCAGTCGATGGATTTTTGTCTTCCAGACTACATACACATCTCTATTCCTTAGAGTTCGTGAATATGTCTTCTGCTTTAGGACCATATAACTGACGTAGAACTTTCGCTGGCACTAGGAATCAATTCTTAAATGTTTCTCATTCATTGGGCTCCATAATGTAGGTATGCTCGAATAAGTGCTTTGATGAGGATAACTTTGATCCTTCGAGGCAAAAGTTTTGTCAACCCACAGTAGCACCGGTTGACAAGGGCGACTCTACAATAGATCCAAATGTCATTCTTGGAGCTCCGGTTTGCCAACATTATTTCTTTTCCTATCCAGCTGAAGTCCTGGAACACAGTACAGGATATCATCAAGGAGCTGAAGATTCCTTTCTACAATTGACAAGTTTTAAGTCCAAGTACTCCACTCTAGTTTTCAAAATCTCCGTCAAAATAAAAATAAGGAGCAGGACTAATTTGATGGCTAAAACCAACACTTAACATTTTATACCCGAATAGGAAGAAAATGTAAATACGGTGCTTTTTCATCAACGGAATTGTTAAAACTTAACAATTTCCATCCCGTCATAAAGTTGAAAAATTTCAAACAATTTTAAATTTACTATCGCACGTTCCGCTGATTCGCATCTTTGGTCCTAAACCGACAAACGTGGACGGTGGTTACTCTCGTAACCACTAAACATTTTGTCACGTTGTCGTAAAACTCTCGGTCATGACGTTTTTCCTTCGGTTTTAAGGTGACAATTAAAATGTTTTCAGGAAATCATGGAACTTTTAAGTTTATTTGCCTCAATTAACATAAAAATAACGGTCACGAGGCATAATCTCCCTTCAAACGTACGCCTCAGTTTTCAAACTATTGGCAAAACTAATTGCAAATCCTCCACAAGCTCATGACAAAACGAAAATCCTTGAAAAAAGTAAACAGGACCGTCTTGGCAATTTTTCAAGGCCAACTTAAGAAATGACTTCATGTGGCTGGCACATCGCTTCATCCATCTGGCCATGAGAATTATGTTTTCTTAGAGCCAACGCTATCAAGACGAATCCCAAAAGATGTCCTTTGTTGGGATATTCAAGCGCCAAGGATAAGCGAATGCCTACTGATCGAACTCAGAGATTTGTATGACAATGGGATCCAGAGGCGCGTCCATTCTCTTTTTACAGTTTCTGGATAATTATTCGCAGCACAGTGCAAATTGAATCGCAACACACGAATTGTGCGCCCGTGTGCGTACTGTGTCCTTGGTTTGCAGATTGCCCGCCACCTTGCTTCCAAATTGTTCGCAGCCGACTAAGAGTGAGAAAGAGAGAGAGAGGGAGAGAGTACATAAAACAAGGTCCTTGTGCCTGGTCGATGATGGAAGCGAGCAGGTACACTTTTGTTTTGAATGCAAATATTTGACAGCGTCTACCGCTTCTGTCTCATCATCTCTGGGCTGGTGTCATAGGCACTGCGATAACGACGATGCCGTCTGTGGGGCGTCCTTACAGCACAGTGTCTGTCGCAGATAGTGAAAAGGATTTGTCAAAGGTAAACAAGAGCGCTAATGAGACTTTAGTTGGACTCATTGTTCGCAAGTGATTTGCACTTTCGCCAGGAGAACACCAGATTGAAGTCAGTTTAGCGCGACTGTCTTATCGTTCTGCGAAATTGCTTGTGTAATCGACTGGATTGAGGTGTGTGGGGGTGTATCGAAAATTATGAAACAATATGGTGTTTAAGATTGTCATTCACTGTGGAGTGCTGTTTGGGGAGTCCACTCCCCGCCGCTGTCGTTGCTGACGATTGCCGTTCGATTGTCCTGTGGGAGAAAATTGTCTTCGAACAGATGCTTCAGCTTCCGGGTGAAGGGCCTGGACTGTCTTTAAGAGTAGAGAACACCCTTAATCAGGGCAGATTCTGTGAAATCAAAATATGTGCGTGTAACTTGGGGAAGGACTTATGTGATTTGGGTTTGTTGTCGTTTGAAAATCGAGCCGGGTCTGTTTGTGTTTACGAATGAGCGCTTTCGGGTGTCTGCAAAATTATCGTAATCTCTTCTGCTTGAGTTTTGTTTTCCATTAGACAGAAATCGGTGGGAGTTGATGTGTGGAACAGGCACAAGGATTATAAATCATTCAGACGTTGAAGGAATTCAATGTTTTAAGTATTTCAAGCTGGAAGTAATTGCATCAACGTCCACTCTCAAGACAGGCCATCCGGTATTCTCGTTAAAATTTGGTAGCAGTTCCTGGAAGAGGAGGAATGAGATCCTTCAAAATGTTCACATAGTTCAAGTGGGCAATGAATATTCGCTCGACCCTTTCTGAGAATTTCGGCAATTACTCAAATCTTGCGAAGATTGCTCTTATGCAAAATACAACTCGATTAAGCCCACTCTGAACTTCAACTCAAACACACTCCACAACTGCACGTGGACTTCCTTCTCCTGATTCCAATGAGGTATTTGAGGAATCTTCAAAAAAATATGCTCACTGACTTATGACTGATTGAGTCTATTTATATCCACATGCACACATTGCGGCGACCGAATGCGACCAGCAACAGCTTCAGCAAACACTGTTCCTCCAAGTCAGCGAATGATGAATGATACGGCAAATAGAAGGAAGCACAAGGATAAGATAAAAATAGGATTCAACACAGGGAATCACAAGAGCGGAAAAGAAACGAGAATTTGTTGCAGGACACGCTCGTAGCTCGTAGGAATATGACAAATAAGGCACTTGTTTGCGCGTCCCCGACGACGGGGGAAGGAGGGTGGAAAAATAGAATTCTGCAGGCACCCGGAAAAAAAAGTCCAACACGATGCGACGAGATGAAAGGCACCCTGGAAGCGCTGATAATTTTACCAACGACGACGTTGTTGGGCATTATTTTTATTTTTCATTTTTTTTTTTTTTAGACATTCTCTAAGCTGGTCGGGTTGTAGGGGGGTAGGGGGAGGGCAGCCAAGGTCCATGAAACAACGATATGAGGCGGTGAAGTCTCGCTGAAAAGCACAAGTTTCCGCGAACTTTCACACACAACGGGCACACAACAGCGGCGACGGAATGATAAAAGGGTGGACATCTTTTCTCGGCAAAGGAACATAAATTTATTTTCATTTTCCAACTGGGTGCCCAGATATTTTTACACAATATTTCGTTATTTATTTTTGTCCCTTTGGCTGTGACTTGACTTTGTGTCGGTCGGTGGTGCGTGCGTACTCTGGCGGTGGTGGCGGCGGTGGCATGGCAGCGGTGTCCTAACTAAGTGAATGTGTGCTCGTAAGTTATGAAGCGTTTGTGGAGGGGACGGGAATCGACGGTGAAGATGTTTCCGTTTGGCTGCTTTATGTTGTGCTAATGGACCAGAAAGCGATTGTGTGAAATCTTGTTAAAAATTTTGGTGCGTCAGCATTGAGGCGTTTCTTAAATGGTTCACTTAGCGGAATGTGATGGGATGTGGTTAAGTGAGTAGTTAATACGGTCAGGCTTAACGGTTGTCGCCTTGGCATTGAAGCGTGTACTGTTCGTTTAATGAGATGTAACCTTGAATGGTAAGAGAAGAACAAAAAGAAGCGGAATGTCAAACGTTTCCAGAAAGTGTCTTCTTAAGCCATCAGTCGTGTTGCGCGTTCTCCAAGTTTTTTGTCAGTGGAGATGACTTGCGGTTTAATGCCGACATGGATTGAAGGGACAGCTTGTGGCTTATATGAGGAAAACGAAAAGTTTTTGGAAGCCAGCCTCTGAACGCCAAAGGTGGCTCATGTGAAGTGCTTGTAGCTGCTCAACCTTTCACATGGCGGAAACGGGGGGAAAGTGGCTTATTAAGTTACCCATTAAGTGGTGATGAATGTTTGGTGAACATGCATGTAGATATGGCAGCGCTCCAATCAGCGCTCTGGTGGGTCTTGGGGTCTGGCGGATATTTCGGATTTTCAAATTCGAAAAGAAGATTATCCGGCTTGATCTACCAGGCGGTCGCTAAAAGTCTTTTATCGGGTAAAAGTTTGGCAGAATGCTCGTGTTGCAAAGAGGATATAAAATTTTTCACGGAAGCATTTTACATTTCTCCACCCTGACCACAAAAAAGGCGATTGTTTCTTATGGAAGAATTATTTAAGAATATCCCTACCACACTTTGTCCCGAAAATCCCCTTTAACAGGCTTTAAGTTGCAGCCATTTTGTTTCTTTTCAAGCAGTAAGAATAGCCGTCAAATCTTCGCGAAATCTAAGTTTCAATGTGTCAAAGAACTCAAAGTTCCGACATTCATCAATCTCTTTGAGATACACTCCTCTCACCATTGTCGATAATCCAAAGCAGCAATTTTATCCATTTCCTTCCTTCGAAAAGGACGATAAAGTCAATTTGAACGTCTCCATATATCAACATGTAAAACGATTTAAAATAAATAAACAACCAAAGACTGCAACCGACGTCAGCACCCTCGACGATCTTTTCGCATTCGCTTTGTGCAAATGTGTCAGCAGATGTAAATTGAATTTCTCAAAAAACAGGAAGGCACACACTCCCACCACACACCACACCGCACACTTACACATCGCGCACCACACTGCGCGTAAAAAAGGTCTTAAAATGCAGTCAAATTGAATAACATCGATTCCGTCTTGTACAGGAAGGAAATGAGTCACTCACTACCATCAGTTCCATTGGCACAAAGAGTGAAGTCCTTGCCAGTATCCTTTTTTTGCTCACAAAGAGATTTTTTCTTGCCAAACACACACCGATTGGCGGGGCGAAAAAAAAATCACAAATACCAGCAAATGAGGGATTCAATTTAATTTATTCGTCCCGCAGGAAGCCCAGGACTGTCAAGAAGGACATGGCGAAAAGGAATTTGAACCGCCACCGAAACCGCATGAATAGTGGAAATGCTTTTAATCCGGCAAACTCACTGTCGGTAGCTTCATACTCGTTTGAATACACTGACCTCGATGGCTGGTCAATGGTATCCGTGTAATTATGAGTTAATCCTGGAACCTTAGTGGTAGCCATTCAGAGGATGAGTGAAGCAAAACTTTGAAGTGAATTGTTCAATTCAGACTGAAGACTGAAGACTGAAGACTGAAGACTGAAGACTGAAGACTGAAGACTGAAGACTGAAGACTGAAGACTGAAGACTGAAGACTGAAGACTGAAGACTGAAGACTGAAGACTGAAGACTGAAGACTGAAGACTGAAGACTGAGACTGAAGACTGAAGACTGAAGACTGAAGACTGAAGACTGAAGACTGAAGACTGAAGACTGAAGACTGAAGACTGAAGACTGAAGACTGAAGACTGAAGACTGAAGACTGAAGACTGAAGACTGAAGACTGAAGACTGAAGATTGAAGACTGAAGACTGAAAACTGAAGACTGAAGACTGAAGACTGAAGACTGAAGACTGAAGACTGAAGACTGAAGACTGAAGACTGAGGACTGAAGACTGAAGACTGAAGACTGAGGACTGAAGACTGAGGACTGAAGACTGAAGACTGAAGACTGAGGACTGAAGACTGAA
>OX122883.1:6870510-6909385 GCA_944738645.1 Eristalinus sepulchralis
GACTCTAAGGGCTCGAGTAGTACCGATTATACGCTTTACAGAGCCTAGCCCACTAAAGCTGAATGCATATAAAGTTTCTCCTTGAATATTCTTCTCCAGATGTTAGATTATGGCAAGGATTCAAATTGCCTTTGCAAAGTTTGAACCCTGAAATTGACTTAAATTTAGTTTGCATAACCATAGATGCGGTGTAACAGCAATGATCAAGAGATGGTTGTACAACGGCGCTATTATACCAAGCTCTAGCTTGGTTACCTGCACTAGAAATGTTGACCTACGCAATGAAAGTGTGATAAATGATAACAATGCAAAGCAGTTTTGTCTTGTCTCAGAATACTTCGTCTAGAATTCAAGTTTTGTAGCTACTTTGAAAGCCCTTAAAGGAGGTACTGTGGCAAGTATGCAGGAAAAAAATTTTTTTTTTTTAAAATCTAGCTGTGCCTAGGTCCACCATCACTACACCGAGTGGATTTCATCTTTTCGAAGATTCTGATGGAAAAGCATATTCACTGCAACCGAATTAGTTAATATCATAGCATAAGTATATACCCGTCGATTGTACATGTGCATAAAATAGTTTGTTTATTGTTTAACGTTGACTAACAAAAATATGCATATCTTGTAAAAACCCTTGATTTCTAACCCTCTTGTGAGCTTTGTAAATGACTAGCGCCATTTGGCTTCAACGACACCTTCTTCTTGGTACGTTTTCAAAAGATGGCCCCACTTGCCTGTTGTTGCATAATCTTGGGAATGATTTCTTCTTTAGAAAAGTCTGATATTTGTTAGCAATAATTTGTGTGCGACTGGTAAATCATGCAGAGTGTGGTTTCGATGCTTCCAAAGTGGCGTCGAAGACGAAGAGCATGTTGGCCAGCTCAAAGTTGACGTGTAAACGGAGGCTTTGCTGTGTCGAGATCCGTGCCTTATCTTAAGTGAACTTGCTAAAATACGGGTGACTCAGTGACTCAGCAAAAAATGTCCATTCGGCTAGAGAAATTTTGATTTATTCAAGGAAATTGGGTGTCATTCGAGTTGAAGCCAAGAGATGTCGAAAGACGAATTTTCTCCACGGAACTGCATCTTGAAAGACATTGAGGGATGTTATTGTGACTGGAAATGAGAAGTGGATATAGTAGCCCAAAAAGAAAAAGCCGAATGAAACCGTTCAATCATCGTCTACATCGACGCTAAAGAAATAGGTCCACAGTTCAAAGGCCAGCGCTGCATATGGTGGGACCAGGCGCGTGTGATGTACTATGAGCTGCTTAAAGAAGGCGAAACCATTGATGAGAGACATCATCGATTAAAACTCAGACCTCGCATTGCCTGACAAAGGGCCGAAAGGTATGACAATGTGATTTTGCAAAATGATAACGCTCGGCACCATGTGGCTGTATCGGTCAAAAACTACCTAGAAACTCTGAAATGTAAAACCTCCCATTTCAGGAGATCTCATTGACTATTTCCAACATTTATGACGGTCTATCTGTAAAACACGGTTAACGTTGGCCTTCAAGTTGTCAGTCATTTGGGAATAATCGATGTAGACTAGCGACTTCACATATCTCCGCAGAGAAATATATATCGGCGTTAAATCGCACGATCTTGAAGGGCAATTCACGATTCCGTCAGATGAAACTCTGCAATTCCCAAACGTTTCCTTTCATAAATCAATTGTGGTACGAACTTTGTGACATGTTGTTGTCATGGTTGTTCAATTAATGCTGGAAAATGTTAGTAATCATGTCTTAGTCATCATTGTGTGCATCATTTTGGCCAGCATCGCTTTTAAAGGAGTTGCTGTCAAATTGTTCTTCCCAACAATCAGCTTTTGTGGATGTACCGCTTCCGGCATGGACTCTGAGGACTATCATCACTCGGCATGCGGCGGGTTTGTTTATTGACGTATCCATTCAACCAAAAGCCAACCTCGTCACTTTTAAAAATTGAGAACAACTTCGATCTTGTTTTGCACAATTTGGAAGCCAGTTAAAAAAGTGTTGCCAACTTGAGGCTCCGCATCTCGAAAAAACACTCGTTATGGTGCCCACCTACTTTTTGTAGGAATTAAAATATACTGTCAAATAGTATCTTGTCGCCTTTTACCAAAATAAAGATAAGTGCAAACTTGAAATCGTTTCGTTTGACCCAATGACAACGAAAAACGTTCCCAAGAGCTTCCAGTGTGAGACCGGGAGTAGCTTAAAAGGAATGCTTCTAAAAAAAAACTCAAAATTATTTCTCGTATACAATGCCCGGCCCACAGAAATATCCTGAGAATCCGACACCTGATCAAAGCATCAGTCCCTTCTCACCGGTTCCACCTCGTCTCCACACATCGATCACATTCAGCGTCACTAGACTGTAAAAAGTCCAAAAATCTCTTAGAGCCGCTCTCGTTAGCAATTTCCTATTCATTTCCTATGAAATCACCGCACCGCCAGCCACCGCCGCCCTGAAAAGCTGCTCATTTGAATCAATTTAGGAAATTAATCCTGATTATCTGTTAATCGCATGTTGTGTCGTCTTAATTACGGAGAAATAATTTCGCCGCCGCTGCGCCTTTCCCTTTCCATTTTGAAGTCTGAAGCACACCTCACCTGCACATAAGTGAACCCCAGCAACAGGAATTAATGTTAAAGCACAACTCGTTGCGGCGATGTGGTGCCCAAGATCCAAATCGAACTAGCACTCACTCCTCCGCTTGGTATAGGAGTATGGAACAGGGGACAAGGGATTCAAAAATTTATTCTTCAACCATTCGTGTACCTATCGCACGCTCAGCGTGCCTCTCCATCAGCAGCGTTGGCGTCTTCTGTCTTTCCCTGAATGTTAAGCGATCTCGTTTGTGTGTGCGGTAGCACCAGCAGCAGATGAATGCCGGGATGAGCAGAACGGGAGCCTCCGCTGTCTGTATCCCTTTTGCGCTAGGTAATGTGATTTTAAAAGCAAACAGCCAATAACTGGTAGATAAGAAGGCAGACAAGGAGGCGAGCGCGAAGACCATGAGTCTCTCCCGTTGTATCGGTTTGCTTGTGTCGTCGTCGCCGCCGCCGACGCCGCTGCTGCTGCCGCCTTCACTTCTCGCACTCGTCTGTATTGTCAGTTCACTTAAGCCAAATCGGTTCCCGTTTTTATCTACGACCATAGTGGATTCCAATGAAATTTGTATCCTTTGAAAGGATATTTTTATTTTTTCCTCCTTATTGTGTTCGGTTTGCTTCCTTTCTTGCTTATTATTGTATTTTGTTCAGGCGCTGAATATCCTTGAATAAATTCACAAGAACATGAATTTAAAATCTCCTCTCTGCCTTCTTGAGAGGATCCGTTCTGGCATTGCTGAGGTGTCCTGCCGGAGCTGTGGGTTAAGGTCTATCCGGACGCGGGAGGAAGCGCCGCACGTTTCGGTATCTGTGCGAGCGTATTGATTTGATTTTTATTGTCACCACCACACGCTGCACGCTGTATCTCAGCAAGTCCCACTTACACTGTGGGGTGTGGGAAGGGGGGGGATGCTGCTGGTTTAATGTTAATTTTATTGGCTTTTCCGTGAGGCAGGTGACAACATCGAGTTCTGTTCGCCTCGTTCGATTGCCGGCAGAAGCAGAAATAACGTGTGAATTTATTTGTGCCCACCCTGCCTCGGGGGGCTGGCTGTTGCGACGGCAGGATGTTGTATCCTTGGGATGTGCAGGATGTGCCGCAATTAAAGGCGAAACGAACGCGATTCATTGGGACTCAGATAGAAAACTTATTGCTCTCAAGTGCGGAAAGGTATTCGGCGCACCTGAATCAAGCGAGTGACGCCGTCGCGAGAACAAATGGCGCCCAACACAATGCCGAGCGCGATACAATGGAGCCCGAGCGAGAAGCTGGCTCAAGGCTGTGTGCGAATTTTCGACATTGATTTAGTGAATGGTTTTGTTGACAAATCGAGTGTTAGTTATGTTAGTATCTGTGTTGTGCTCGTCCTTCCTTTTTCGACTTCACTTACCGTTAGTTAGTTGTGAGGATAATCAGGAAATTTCAACATGCTTCCACATTCCCACATCCGTTCGTTGGAAGGAAGTTTGGTGTCTTTAATGTGGTAAAGGCAAGGACGCACAGACATAGTCGGTTGGGGTGCAGCCGGGCAGAGAGAGGTAAGAAGCCAGGAAAAGATATTGGTCGCCATTCCTGCCGTCAAGTCAAGTCAAGACGAACGGTGCGGAAACTTCCTTGCCAAACGAGAGATGGTATTGAGGATCTTAAGTAGACTATTTATATGATAATAAAAGTCTTGTGGATTGAAAATTGACGGTGTTCGGGGATGGAGGACTGCGAGTGAGACAGAGAGAGGGAGCGTGCTTTGGGGATTATCTTCTGTTTCTTTTTTTTTCATCTATTTATTCTCTCTATGACCCCCCCCCCCTCCAGCCTTGGCAAAAGACGACGGAAGGTGGTCGTGGTGGTTCCTTGAATTTTCTGTTTATCCTCAGGATTTTTTTGTTTGTTTCCGTCTCTTTTTCTCTCAGTTTGAAGTCGTCCAGCGGCAGCAGCACAACGCAGATGGATGTTGTTGCGATTCGTAATTGGTTTTTAGTGAAGTCGTTTCAATTCTAAGTTGGCGTTGTTGTTGCCGTTGTGCCCATCGTCGTTGTCGTTTGCTTGTCGTTTCAGCAGTGACGCGCTCTATGTCTCTCCCTTTCTCACGGAGTGTCGTTGAAAGCAAATGATATTGAAATTTGTTTGAATTGATTTTCGTTTTCCATTCCTATTCCGTCGGTTTATCCGGTTCCCTTGCATGATTTCCCTGTGTTTCCTGCTTAACGATTTATCCTCTGCAAGGCGACTTTGTCTGAGTGCGGTGACTGGCGAGGAGGGAGAATTCGTGTGTTTTTTTCCTTTTTGCCTGCATTACCGATGGAGATGTTTAACATGGTATTTCGTTTCTTCTTTTGTGTCGCTTCTTTTCGCTTTTATTGTGTGTCTTATTGCGAAATGGGAGAGCAGTAACAATTAGTAATTTGTTGAGTGGAATTAATTTTCGTTCGTGGAATTGTGGGGTGGGTTCTCTTTTTTTTGTTATTTCGTTTTATGGACTCAAGTCTTTGGATGAGGAGTTCAAAGTCACAATAATTAGGTCGAACTGAAACGTCAGAGCTCCTTGAGAAGCGCTATGACGTGCCTCTTCACCACCGGGTGGGAGGGGGATGCTGGATTGTCAAGTCATGTGGGTTTTGTTTGTTCATGGTGGCACTTATGAATGGAATGTCAGACACAAAGCGTCGATAGTTAAAAAGGACTTTACAAATTAGGGGCGTTCGTTTAATTAAACTGACAGATGTTTACTGTGAGTGCGTCGCAAATGCGAGGCGTTATCGCGACCGTCGTGGAAGACACGTTTCTGTGAATTGTGATTAAGCGTAAATGAAGGCAACGAATTGACTGTCTTATCCATAAATTTGATTTGAAGGAAGATTGTGGCGTTTTCTTTTAGGACTGAATGTGTAATTGAGAAGTGCTTCTCTTCTCCTTCAGTTAACCTAGATTCTGTGACGACCACTTGTGTTGTACGTGCCATTGTTTTTCGACTGAAATTTGAGATTTTTTTCGTCAAGGCACTTGTGTTTTCTGGGAGTAATGAGAGACTTGAAGGCCATGACGCGTCGTGAAAATGAATAATGTTGTGCCTGAGATTGAATTTTGCTTTTGAAAAGATTTTAAAAGTTCAAACCATGGTTACTTGAGCTGTTTATGCGTTCGATATGATCGATTGGGTGTAGAGGATAATAATCATGTTGCCGGCTTGAGGAAATAATTCCTTTAAGTTTCTTTGGATAAACTACTACTTGCTTCTTGATGGTATGGGAGTGTCAACTTTAATGAAATATCATTAGATTTATTCAAAATGAAAGAAGAGACTACTTTGAGCTGTTCAATTTATTTGAGGAATGTTCGAAATTTTTGAGGAATATTTAAGGAGTGACAGAAGTTATACTAGGTTTCATAGGCCATCAATTTTTTCCCAGACTCAGACACTAGGCTGGGAAAGATGACGAAAGGAAGTGACAGAATGTCTTAGACATCACTTACGATGCGACACAGACCATCTGCTTGTGAAATAAAAATTGAGATCTTTTAGCCAAGTTTTTTTTAAATTTTCTTGGTCGATAATGTAAGTTAACTTTAAGATTTAGATAAGCAATAAATAAATTCAGGTGCCGAAAGGCAGATTAATATTTGGTTAAGATCAGAATAACTTAGAGTACCTGCATAGGGTCAGTAAGATAGGATAAGAATATGTTTCACCTAATTAAGCTAGCTTTAAGTAATTTTGTCTAGTATGTAAGTAACATGAATTAAATACAACACAAATTGCAAAAAAAAAAAAAAAAAAAAAAACCATCTGCCTGTGCTTTGATTAAACAGTTCTGCCACAAGCTTTATAAACCGCCTGTTTTTTACGCTTATTACGAGGTTTTAGAACTGATTTTTCCGGTATTTAGTAAAAATCGCAGTGGCCTCTGTGGCATAGTGGGTAAGTGTGTCGACCAACACGTAAAAGCTCTACGTTCGATTCCTGCACGGGGCACCTCACACTTTTCCACGGCACCACCTCTTTCGAGGTGGTACCAACACTTAAAGAGTATCAATCGTTTACGAAAGGCTTGTCAACTCTCGCCGTCGTAGTTGGCAAAAAACTGTAGGTCCCTTCTACTCGTGAGAGAACAGTAGCACGCACAACGCGAGTAGTTGTTGTAGAAGCTCGGCCCTAGGCCCTTGTGGGCTGTAGTGCCTGTCAATTATTATAATTATTAGTAAAAATCGTCATCTGCCCCTTTATCTTCTTAAGCTATTGCAAGTCAGGCTAAAGGTTGATCATGCGTAAACATGGCCAGAGGTATTCCAGTTTTGTTTTATCACTGACGGGTTTACGTTGCTCAAAAGACGCCCTTGACTGAGACTGAAAATATTCACTGCAAATATTTCATTTCTCGCGAACGCATATTTCCATAATTTTTGCTGGAGATATTTTTTTTTGCAAGGTCAATAAAGCAAACTTTCACTTTTGCTAGGAAAAAAAATATTGGGCGGCAGTGCAGCCTATAAGAAATAGTTGTGTTGTACGTGCTGTTGTGAACTCCGAACAGCGAGATCCTTAGAAGCTTTCCCTACACAATGAATGATCCTTACATTTTTTCAGCAAATCAAAAGAGGCGATGAAATGAAACAAATTTTAGGTGGCCAACGTTCAGAAAGCGAGCCTCTTATTTCAGCAGTTTTACTCAATTCTTTTTTACACAATTGTGTACTGAGAGCTGGTCGGAATGTATGCAATCCAGCAATGGGTTTCGTGTCACTACCAGAACACATTAAAGTTTTGTTTCAGCGATATGTACCTAACATCATTTGTGCACATAAGAGTTGGAATCATTCAACAGGATGTACAAGGGGACATATCGACCAAAAAACTGGTGACATATCTTTATATTATTTGAAGATATATTTTTTGTCGCTTAATTTATTATAGTAATTTTTAATTTTTGAATAAGGTCTGAATATGTTTTGTTTTACACTTGATGTACAATACATTTTGAATTATTGTAGTGGAAACTCCACCTTTGTTCTACAATAACCTTCAAGAAGTGATGTTTTTAAAAGAAATTCTGATGTCAAATTCACATAATTTAGTGGCAACTGGGCTTAGCCACAGGGGTAGCCTCGATGAGAAGGAGGATGACGGGATGAGTCCTTTTCACCCTCACTTTCACATCATCAATTGTACTCTAAAAAAGTTATGTATAAGCCAGCTGACATGGGAATATGTGAGAAGATAAAAAGGAAGAAAGTCTGATGAACTAACCAGACAACAGACGGATATCTAAGATAGAAAAAGAGAAAATGTGAAAGAAGGAAAGAAAAGTGTGCAAGGCCTATCCAGCATATGAGAACGGAAAGCTGCTAGAGGAGCTTAGCTAACTAATGTAGACAATGCTTTAACCACTCTAATAATTGAGTGGCGCTACAGCCCACAGCGGACCAGGGCCTGGCTTCTAAAACAACTACTCATGTTGTGCATGCTACGGCTCTTCACGAGTAGAAGGGACCTACAGTTTTTTGCCGACTCCGAACGGAGAGATTTGAGAAGCTTTTCATAGACAATTGATACTCGTTGAGTGTTGTCAGCAACTCGAAAGAGGTGGTGCCGTGAAAAATTCGAGGTTTCCCGTCCGAGAATCGAACCCAGACTTTCTGCGCCGCGGTCGATGCACTTACCACTACGCCACGGCAACTACCTTTAACCAGTCTACCTTTCCTAAAATTTGGTCTACATATATGCGTCTATGGTATGGTCACCGTGGCGTACTGGGTAAGTGTGTCAACTCACGCGCCAAGGTCCCAAGGTTCGATTCAAAGGCGGAACACATTGTATTTTTCACGGCACCACCTCTGTCGAGTTGCTGACCATACTCCTACAGTACTAAGTACTAAGTGCCTCAAATGTCACCGTCTGCTTTATTTCTGAACTTTTCATTATATATAAAGTTTCGTATATATTCTCAGTCAAAATAAAAATTTAACTCAACAAAAAACATCGTCTACAGAGCAGCCAACTGTCGGAGAAAATGCACGAATTTAGAAATTTTCAACAAATATTGGTACAGAGTTCCAGTTCGACATTTCCGGTATGTTGATTCAGGATTCTTTGTCAACGATGATGTGGGAGAGGGCGATATCTTTGCCTCGCGGGAGGAATTTGAACTGTTAAGGTCAAACCGTATCCCAATTAACTTGAGCCTGACTGCCGTTCAAGCTGCTATTGCCTTTTCTTAAAAAATTTAGTGATCCGCATGTATGCAGGAATGTGTCAAACCAACTAATGGTACATCACCCTACAACCGACCGACGAGACAGGACAGTTAACTAAAGGAACGAACGTACACATACACAGACAGACAAACTGACACGAGTTTTACCAGAGCGATCATAGACAGTTTATTGACAGAACTCCAAGTGGCCGGTCGCTAAACCGAAATCTTTATTAAATTATTAAATTTGTAACTATCAACTCTGTAAAATCAATGTTAAATAAATAAAAAGTTCCAAAATAAGCAAATCCTAGATGTATATGCGCTTGTTATCCTTTGCACTCTTTCGATTTTCACGCGATTGCGATGCGGTACATTAACGTCGGCCGAACTTATGCCGTGCAAGGTTGCATGCCTGTAGACTGCATACACTTTTGTAAACATTTTTGATATGCTTTCCTGAAGGAACATCCTTTTGGACGGAAAGGCTATTTTGAAAGGAACTCGTCCTATGCAATAAACACATTTTACACTTCAAGTCGAAAAGCGGACCACACGTCTGTCTAGTACAGAAAAACCCAACACCGCCACTGAATACTGTGAGGTACATAAATATGCACCGATACCCCTGTGCTGGTGAGGACATCTACATCTCCCATGAACATGGATGACCATTTTTCGAATCGGCTTAAGAACGGGGTATATGTACCCTTCTACAGCTACGAATCGGTTTAGTCATTATTACTGTTTTTTAGTCAAGCGATTCATAAGTAGTTCGAGCTTAAGAATAAGTGGTGTGCTCCGAGGACTCACAAGTTGTCACTCTGGGAATGAAAATAATTGTATAAATGGACTTCCATTGTGTGGAATTTTTTAAGAACCCAGTCATCGAACTTTGAATAGTTCCTCTTAGGCGGACACTTCCACCCTCAAAGAGACCAAAACATACCAAAAGTCTGCCAATTTGTAAGTGTGTTTTCTTATTGATAAATGCGATGCATTTACTTGTCGCTTTGGATTATCAATAAGAAAGTATTTTTACAAAATGACAGACTTGTGATTTGTTTTTATCAGAACGATTTCTGATTATGGGAAAGTTGTATGTTAATTTTAAGGGGTTAAACAGAAGTAAAATCTCGGAAGGAGAGGTTCTGCATTTTGACGCTTGACTAAAAACTTTAGTAAGGACTTGTATTTCCTGGAAATAGACACGGAATTATTAATACGCACTTAAAGGACACCGGACACTACAATCCATTGTTTAACTACATACGCGCTTACCAAATACGATCGCTCCACAGGAACTCCAAACTTCTCACGATTTCATTCACTTTGCCAAGATTATTTGTTTGACAAAGTTCTAAGGACAAACTTCCCGGCATTCTACAAATCTTCCGCGCAAAGTGCGACCAGTGGGGAAGAAACATGTTTCGCATGGCTTTTATTTTTCCGCTTCAATGAAGCAGTACCGCACATCGTGCCCATATGCACACTTGTACATCCCATCCACCGTCATAACTCATCCTGATTACTTCTTGTTTAGAGTCGTTGTCCTTTTGCACATAAAGAGCATGATAATGTCAGCTGAAGAAAATGAAAAGCCTAATGTTATTATTATTCACATATTCAGTTGCGGCGATGGGGGTGAGAGCTTCCCCCGTCACCCACAGAACAAACCATCCCGTAGATCCGTGGTACCAGTCTAGTTGCCGATGCCGGTATATAGGCCAACCAACGGTGCGGCACACATATGCATACGAATATAGCAGGAGTTCTGAGAACATGATGGGTCCCGATGCCGGAGTACTCCTGCTCCGCATTCGTTTGCGGCCTTATGCGTTTGTGGATATGTATACGTGCGTTATACGTTGTTCCTCAAAGCCTTTCATCCTTTTGTTTGACAATTTGTTTAGCCTACAAATCCTGTTTCGGAGAATGCTGTACGACAGGTCCCCGGCACTCGGGACAGGAATGTTGTTTTCGATTATCATAAACAGGCAGGAGGGGTGGGGGTAACGGGCCACACATGCATACATGAGTAAGAGTTGAAATGGAAAAAGTTTATAACTCGGCGGAAATAAATTGATTTTCCTCCTTAGTGGAGTTCTGGAATCTTTAATGATGTGATTTCGATTCTCATGGGGATGCGATCGTTTTATGGGAAACGGGAATTTTTGTTTACGCTTCATTAGGTTTGTTTTCTTTTGACGAATGAGAGGAATGTGATGGAGCCTCGGGGGTGTTGATTCACTTGCATCATCCTCATCCTCATCCTCATCCTCATCCTCATCCTCATCCTCATCCTCATCCTCATCCTCATCCTCATCCTCATCCTCATCCTCATCCTCATCCTCATCCTCATCCTCATCCTCATCCTCATCCTCATCCTCATCCTCATCCTCATCCTCATCCTCATCCTCATCCTCATCCTCATCCTCATCCTCATCCTCATCCTCATCCTCATCCTCATCCTCATCCTCATCCTCATCCTCATCCTCATCCTCATCCTCATCCTCATCCTCATCCTCATCCTCATCCTCATCCTCATCCTCATCCTCATCCTCATCCTCATCCTCATCCTCATCCTCATCCTCATCCTCATCCTCATCCTCATCCTCATCCTCATCCTCATCCTCATCCTCATCCTCATCCTCATCCTCATCCTCATCCTCATCCTCATCTTCATTCATCTGAATTCAGAGAATCCATGTCATTTCCTGGGGACTCGATATCAAACCGTTTACCTTTGCAGCGCGCTCCTCGCATCGTCCTCCTTCAGAGTTCCTGTTCTCTGGACAGCTTCAATTGGTGCTCTTTGACGCGCACGTAATGAGTGTATCAGATCGTCTGCCCATGTAAACATCACACATCCACTCATGGTCCTCACACAATAGAAAGGGATATCCCGTCTTTCTCTTTCATTCATTTTTCATTCCTCTTGTTCCCCATGGAATGCTACTCCGCATTCGGCTCGTGTAACCCTTCTATTTTCCTAACCTAAATTTCGCAGGCATTTTTCAACGTTGATAAGCCATCATCGTGTGGTCTCTCCTCTCGGATAGCGTCATGCATCCTCCTGACTTTCCCTGGGAAGGACATATGTATGCACATCAAGCCCAGGAACAATTGAGCCGACGACGACGACGATGGATATCCTTTCCATCGCACAATTATACGTGACCCCATGTAGCAGCAGTCATTTGGTGCATAAATACACTGGAGTCGCTCAGTTTTATTGTACATCCACACATACAGACCCAGGGGAGCGTCCGCCACTTGAATACTCTCCACCACTATCGGGGGTGATGCGAAAATAAACTTGCAACCTCCTCCTGTCAGAGAAGTGTGCCGATGTGCTTGAGAGTAAGTGCGCATGTAAAGGAGAAAATGAAAGATGATCCCCGCATGTGGTGTCCTGCAATAATGGCCCGAGATGAGAAGTAAGGCAAACTCTTCTTGTTTGGGCTGGATAAACAACGGTAACAGCAACAGCAACAGCAGCAGCAGTTTGGTTGTACACTTCAAGGATGTCGATGCGAAAGTAAAACTTTTATTCTATCACACAACATGTGTTGCGTTTCGCAACACACTCACCACATGGACCGATGTTCTGGTATCGGATATCAATATTTTATGTCCTTCGAGTGCTCACAAGCTGCTGGTGGATGGACAAAAACTTCCACCGAGGTTTACATATGCCGAAGATTGTTGCGCGAAGTGCTCATTAAGGAGACTCTTGACATACATTAGTTCGGTTTCGTTTTGCATTCATCGCGCTGATGTGACACTCAAGTGCCGTTATTTGATGTGAAGAAGCCGTTAGTTGCGTGAATTACTGGGAAAACAAATCAATGTGAGCTTCAGTGCTTTTCACGGGATTATCCTCTGAAAAGAAGACCTTCTTTGAACTGGTTCAAAGATTTAGTTCAAACGTCATTCAATTTGGCAGCACTTACAATTATATTTGGAAATTGTGGCAGAATTTCTCTGCACCTCCTCTCAATCCTCATCAACTTCAACAAAATCGCCAAGTTTATCTTAAAATTTCGCCTCCAAGCCCACCCCAGTGATGCCAAGTTTTTGGTGTTTTTTTTTTTTTTGATTTCATAATTTGAAAACGCTGCTCGTAATTATAAAAACATAATTCCTTACTCTCTCTTTCAACTTTTCATTCACCTTAATGGAGATTCTCCCCGCGGAAAGGAAGCCAAAAGGAATACTTCGCAGCGAAAAAAAGGCAATTAAAAACTCAAAGCTCTAAAAGAAGGCATCAAGCAGAAAGCATAAGAATAGAAAATCAGACCAACAAATAGCCACTCTAGGACAATAACAGATTAAAAAGTTTCCCTACCAAAATGTGAAACAAAGGGAAACTCTAACAAAAACACATTTTGTCCTTTTCTCCTTCTATCCACAGCTCTGTTTTTTTTTTGCAGCTCGTCTTTTGGGGGTGTTTCGTGGTGTATCCTGAAAGTTTATCAAACGCATATTTTTGGCATTAGCATGGCACCATATTCTTCTAGGTGAATATCCCTCGCGGGAAGGATTGAATTAAGACAACAACAAAAAAATACAAGAAGTCTGTAGAGGTAAACAAAAAAACAAAAACAACGTTAAAGAAAATATGAAGGGGAACATAGAAAATAATTTTGTGTGCTTCTGTTTTCATTATCCTTACGCTGGAAGCAGCGCTTTTCCAGACAGAGAAATACAGCCAAGGCCAGTAGCGGTCCTCTCCAAAAGTTTGAAGAATATCAACAGACGACGGATAACAAAGTTATTGTCCTTCTCAAGGAGCAACAGGTCGTTCTATGGAGTGTTGCTCTCTTGTATCTCAGTTGTTTATGCACGCCCAACGATCGATTGGAGATACTTAATGAAGAAAAATAAATCTGTTGACGTTTGAAATACATCTCGTAGACAATAATAGTTTCTTGTTGTCTTGAGTGTTTTCGTGAAAAATCAAAAAAAAAAATCATTGTGTTCAACAAGTCTTACTCCATAAGCCCATTAGTGTGGGAGTTTTGGAAATGAAGCAAGTGGAACAAAAATGGAGCCACTTGCGAGTTTTGGCTGATCTGGAAAGTAATTACCTAGTTCACTAGAATGGTGTGACATTTGTTGGCAATCATTTGTGTACATCGGCGTCTGCTGGAGGAATTGGAGGAAGACCCTTAACAAATGCAAAGTGAACTCGCAAAACTTCAAAATCTTTGGGATTTACTCAGCAAACAATTTCTGTTCCGTTAGGGAAACTTAAATAAATACAAAAGCAAGAGAACTGGATGCCTTACAAGTTAAAACCGACGAGAGATTTCAAAATGCAATTTTTTACCTCGGAACTGCTTCTTGAAAGACATCCAAGGAAGGGATTTTTGTACAAGTTCATGACTGAAGATGAAAAGTGGATATACGAGGGCTGTCTGATAAATAACCGACCTAACCATGATGCAAGCGACTTTTTCAAATTTTTTTTTTTTTCGTCTACAGTTATCAATCGGCGCCAAAACTCGGTCTTATTGCATCTAAACTGAGCCAACAGAGCGCTGGAAATGTTCATGCGCGCACGTTTGTGGTCTAGCGTAAGCAAACGCGGCCCCCAGCGCGCGGACAGCTTTCTCATGCCCAAATCTTGGTTTAATATATGGCAAACACGTTCTTTTGACATCTTCATAATCTCAGCTATTTCTCTAACTTTAATCCGGCGGTCGTCTAGTACCAATTGATGAACTTTAGCGATGTTATCGTTAGTGGTTACAGTTTTTGGACGCCCAGGACGTTCATCATCTTCCAAGCTCCTGCGACCACGTTTAAATTCAGCTGCCCAAAATTTTACGGTGGTAAACGATGGTGCAGAGTCACCATACACAGAGTCCAACTCATCTTTGATTTGTGAAGCCGTATTGCCTTTCAAAAATAAAAATTTAATTACAGCTCGATATTCAATTTTTTCCATTTTGGGGGAATCACCGAAATACACTCACAAAAACGACTGTCAACAGATAATGGTGCAAGATAAATTTCTGAAATTTTGGCGAGTAGCTATTATAATATGCACAATTTGAAGTAGAAACTTTTTTTTTCACTTGTGCCGCTAGCTTCACGTTGAGGTCGATTATTTATCAGACAGCCCTCGTAGAACGATAACCAGATGGAAAAGAACTTGGTGCGTTCTATCAGCGTCTACATTACTGCCAAAGAAAAAAATCCACAGGTTAAAGGACATGCTCTGCATATGGTGAGACCAGACGGGTTTGGTGTACTATGAGCTGCTTAAACTAGGCGACATCATTAATAAGAAATCTTATCGACAACAACTAATGCGATTGAATCCGTGCATTCTTTGAAAAACGGCCAGAAACGACCAAAAGGCCGTTTAGCCAAACCTTCCCATCCTGGTGTGCAAGAGAGGACCATTTAGAGCGAAGCTGAAATTCAGTCCCATCAGACAGGAAATGCGATTGATAGACCCACGACGAGGTGGTGGAAGCAAGTGTAAAATTTCTTCATTGCGCTTGGACATAGCCCTAAATGCGGTGGCAGAGGGTCTCCTCTGCGAAGGTAAGCATCGAGCATAGCATATCGAGCTCTTATTCATTTCGAGAGAAAGGTCTTTCGTGCGATTTTTGGTCCTGTTTGCGATGATAGTTCCTGGAGGAGAAGATTTAGTGACCAACTCTATTGGCTGTACAGCAACATGCGCCTGGTCATGTGTCTTCGTATACAAAGCTTGAGATGGCTAAGTCATGTAGCGCGTATGGACACCACTGTTCCGGCCCGAAAAGTCTTCGAATCCGAGCCATTGAAGACGCAACAGAGGACAGCCTGGACTGGGATTCCACACACAAGTGGAGAAGGACTTCAACCAACTGGGATTGTGCAATTGGAGGCAGCTAACAAGAGATCGTGTTAGCTGGAGAGGCATGTAAGTTGAGGCTCTGGTCCGCCCCAAACTGTAGCGCCACAAGAAGAAGAAGAAGATGGAAGTACATAGGTAGGTTCACACCTCACCTACGTGTACTTAAGTAAGTGGCTGGTTATGCTGTATCCTAACTTCCGCTTGAAAATCGAGAACAGCTGTCCCATATTACGATCGACGCCTGTCGTTGTCCGCTCAAGACATTTATAAAGCGTTCTGATCAAAAAAAATCTGTGAAAAGAAGGAAAATACGACTACGCGTGATTTCTGTATTCCTGCACTGAGCACACCCCTGCTTCAAGGAAAATTTCTGTCGTGCTGTCTTATAAGACTGACCCTCAGAGAGAACGAGCATCCTTCTTTCCTGCAGAACATTGAATGAGATAGACGCAATTTTGGAGAGGGCAATTGTTCATAGCTCTGCAGATGTGAAATGAGCCAAAGAAAACCACGACAAAGGACACTGGTTTGCGTATTTGCACAGTGAGCGACGCTTTTGCTATTTTGTCCTCTGAAAATGGAGGCGAAAAGGAAAGGTCCGCCACGAAGAAGTCCCGTTGTTCTCCTGTTTTCCTTGAGTATGTTTTCGATCAGTCCAAATCAAACCAATAACTCTTCGAAAAACAAAAATCATACAAGACGACTGTTTGGTCCCACCATACACTCAGGCAACCATTTATGCCCTTCATCAAGAGCTCTGGCAAATCCTTCATTCCCTGGTCTAATGCTCATGTATACGCTCATTAAAAAGAAAAACAACGCCCTCTAGCTCTCTGAGCGCTTAAGTCAAGCAATGTGGTGGTTGCGCCGCACAACCGCACAAACTATGCTAACGAACCTAAATTCCTTGAAACTGGATGTCATTGCATTTGAATGGATCCAACCATAAAACCCCTGGTAGACATGGCAACACGCACACACACATACACACACGCCAACATGGTGTGTATCCTCAAGCCTGTGAGCATGTTCAATACCTCAATCACTTTTCGAGTCATTAACTCTCGACATCGCAAAACATATTCTATTCGAGTCTCATTCCATGCATGAAGCCGTCCCGCATCCCCCCTCGTAATTCCATCTGTCACAAACGATGCAGGATATAAAGCAATCCACAGTCAACAGATCCTAGTTCACTTGAACATTTGATATGTTGTCGTCTCTTCATAACTTCCCTGGCAGTGGATTTCTGTGCGTGTGTGTGTGCCATCCTGCTAAACTCATTCTGCCAAACAGGATCGGCTTTCCGTTAAACTATTCAACAGTGCCCTTTGATTCCGCACAAAAAGCACTGACAACGTTTTCCTTTATCCAAACGTAAATCCTTTGTGTCGGCCAGCAGAGCACAGCACTGCCACTGCCGTTGCCGTTGCCGTTGCCGTTGTCGATGCCGTACCGCACAACAATTTACATTTGAATTCGAATCCTTAACGCTCTGTCACGCATTTTTAAAGGCTCCCTCGTTTCCCATATCCTTTCCATCCCATATTCTTCTCTCTCTATTCGCTTCAGCTCATCGAACCGAGGAGGGCTTAAACGCTGCCTCCACCGCCGCCGCCACCCTTTCTTTGTGTTTTTTCTCCATTTCCGGCTTTTTCCATTCCCTGTGTATTCGGATTCCTGCGGTGGAGTGGGAAAAAGAAACAAAATAGAGGAGTTGTTAGACATTTATGTACAAGGCCTAAGCAGTCGATGCTGGTGCGATTGAGAGCGAGGCGTGTAGGTGTGTCCTTTCCGCCATCGCCCTTTTATGACAGCTTTCAAATTCCTTCCGAGAAGCCATACTTTGTGGCATTTTCCGGTCATGCACGGCAGTGCCTCAGCGCGGGTAACGAGAGTGGCGAGCGAGAAAGGGGTGAAAAGGGAAACGAACGAAAACATTCCTCCATCGCATTGCATGCTCCCGATTATAGGTCACAAGGCCAAAGGTGAGCCAGGTATACTCGAATGTATCCCATTGCCGCTTGTTTGCGTTTTTGCGCATGGAAATCCTTATCCCCGCACATACGCGGCACAAAGCCAAGACCATCGACGGCGTTTTGGGGTTTTGAATTTCACAATTTGCGGTATGTCTGAGCAGCGCAAACCCAAGCGAGTGCCTGTATCGGATGTCTATTGCTGACTAGGGGTGTGCGTTTGAGACTGAAATTGTGCGGAGGATTATCTATCTGTAATGGAGACGGGCTCTAGATGTTGTTCGGGAGGTTGCAGAAGAATGAGTTAGAATGTTGTGAGCTCAGAATGAATCCCTTAACCAGGCTTAGAGCAAAAAAATGAATTTTCATAAATTTCTCATCCCTCACGGTACCGCCGCATTAAATTCAGCAATCGGCTTTAAGGACGAGTGAGGACGAACTCGCAACGAGGATGCTTCACTACGCCGACAAGCACCGAACGAACGACCGACTACGCCGTCTGAATGAAGTTGGAAGCTCTTGCTTAGCTCTCAATGTCACTGCAATGTTGACATTCAGAGCCGCCAATAACAAAACGCTCTCCGGCAACAACAGCCACACCAGGACGCTCTTGTCTCCTGTTCTTCTTTTTTTTTTGCCATAATTAGCGAACCACTTGAGACAAACTATTTATGCCTACATCAACGTCTCCTGTTATATCCCGCACGAACGTTAAATGGCCGAGCTTTGCTGTGTCGTTTTGCCCGCCTCAACTGTCCTGAATGCACGACACGACGACGAGTGTCTGTGGAGCAAGGTTCCCGCATTGGTATGCAGCTCTGGCACGGCATCCTTCAGATGAAACTAAAATTATAGCGCCAAGAGGTGAAAGGCGAAAGGAGAAAGCATTTCAACGTGCTCACTCCTAATGATGGCAGGCTCCAACCACCGACGTCGACGCCGCTGCCGCCGCCGCTATCACCAGAACTGCGCAGCGAAGCCGAAAAATGTTTCACTTTTTGAATACAAATTTTATGTTTTCCAAAAAAAAGGGCAGAGAAAATATGAGGGGACATGAAAAAAATCTTAATCGTTGACAAGCCCGGGCGGGCGGTGTAGACGAGCCAGCTACAGAGACGTCAACAGAAAGGAGAATGGTGGTAGCAACCTCTGATTCGAATAGGAATGGCAGTTAAATTGGATGCGGGGTCCTTAAGTCCGCTTTTCCATTTAAAAAAGTTCACGGACATGTGTGAGCATTCACCCGAGCAGTAAAAGGATGACACACTTGAGATCGCACTTGCACTCGCACACTCACTCCAGCTTACGCAACTTGTGATTCGTTTTTGAAAATTTTCTAATGGAATGTCCTTAATTATGTGTCAGTCTCTGCACCGTCGCCGTTTCAGGGTGAGGGTGAATGGGAGTGCTAGTTGCGGGGAGAGAGAGAGGGAGAGTGGGTGAGTGTCCTTAAAACTATTCGTGCTCTGATGGGTATTGGATTAGCGTTGGCCTACTTCATGTGTGTGTGTGCATGCACGTGCAGGCATTGCGCTGACAAGCATTTTGAGGTCACACTGGCGGCTAATGAACAACAATGTCATCTCACAACAGCAGATATTGCATAATGAAATAAAACCATCAGGCAAGGACATGCTGGTTCAACACTCTGTCATGACATTAGAACACTCTGGTTGTCGGCGTGATGGTTGCAAGGACGCAACGATTTTTTAGACGGTTCCTTAAACGAACTGAAATTCAGTGATGTCCAACATTGCTTGCCACATGTGAGAAATTACAAAATGTGTGTGTGAAAGGGTTTTCTGAGGCTATTGTGTCCCTACTTTAGCGAAACTTTTCCTGACTGTTGAAGTTTGAATAAAGTGAAAATTGAAATTCCGTGAATTTGTTTAGTCCCTGTGTACGTTCTGAGGAGAAAGTGTAGAATTTAGGACGCTTTGATGAACACATCATGGAGAAACTTCTTGCGAGACTCTTGGTTCCCAGATATTTGTTTGACACGACTTTCGAACGGGGGTGTAGAAGTCATCCTTCGGGTTCTGACCGAAGTCTGCCTGGGCCAAAATTGACATCTAGTAGTAGAGTTGCAATCGATGCTGAGAATCTGGAAAGATCATTTCTGCAGACTTTTAAACGGCGATGACGGCCCAAATCCCGTTGTTAGGCAGAATGTTCCTCTCAAAACGATGATAAGCAAAAATTCCGCCTATCAAACCCCCAACTTAGACGAGGTCAAGATAGCAATATCCACACTGAAAAAAGCTGCTGGAGCGGATAGGCTGTCCGCAGAACTGTTTAAAGCAACTAGAGATGACCTGGTTGGGTGCATGCACTAGCTCATCTGTAAGATATGGTAGGAGGAAAGCATGCCTGATGATAGAATCTTAGCGTCGTCTTTCCGGTCCACAAGAAAGGACCCCTTCGACTGCGCAAACTATTGAGGGATTAGTCTCCTTAACATTTCCTACAAGATCCTCTCTGCCGTATTGTGTGAAAGCCTGACATCGTTCGTTAACAATCATCAAGGAAGGACACACAACATCGTCGTCTCGAATAGAGCGTCACACTATGCAAACAGAAACTTCGAGTTATAAACAGTACAGAAATCCAACGCAGATTGACTTTTGCCAAACGCTGCTTTTTTGGGCCCAAGAGCCAATGAGTGATAGAGCCCTCTCTCGATGGACTTAAATGGCTTTGAATAACAGATTGATCATCAAAGTCCTCCCTTACGGTGCAAACTGGACGCTATTAAAAGCAAATGAGGAAGACCTTAGTTAAAGAGAAAAGTTCTGCGTGTGACGTTTGGTTCGGTTTGCATTGATGGCGTCTGGTGGAGAAACTCAACGACGAATTTTATAGTATGTTCGGTGAAATGCGCCTGGGCAAGCGTCTTCGGATACAACTAAATTTAGAGACTCGTTCTTCAGCCGCACTTCACGAATATGGAATGCTCTTCCCAGCTCAACTTTTCCTCCTCATTACAATCCACAGGCATTTAAAACCAATGTGCATCAACTCTTCCTCTATACCTTCGGCCCGTGCTATGACTTAATTCTGGTCACTCAAGGGTACTAAATAATCCTTTAAGCGCCCCCCGGCAATAATAATAAAAAAAAATGCTTAAGATGGCTAGGTAATGTAGATCGTATGGGCACAACCGAACCGCTCCGGCCCGAAGAGTCTTCGCCCAACGGTCAACGCAACAAAGAACGGCTTAGGTTGAGATGGAGCACATAAGTGGAGAAGAAACTCATCCCATTTGGAGTGCGTAACTGGAGCCAGCTAGCAAGAGACAGAGCTATCTGGACTCAGACTGTAGCGCTATTAAAGAAGTCATATTTTCCTTCTGTCGGGCTGTGGGAACTAATCAGGTTGATGATAATTCCCAAACTTAGCCTTGATGTGAATTGTCGCAAGGCGTTAGCTTGTGACACTCTTTTCGAATAAGTTTGACATAAACTACAAATCCAGATCTGAATAAGCATTGCCTTCCCTTGGTGTAGAAATGGTTTTAAGGGATGTTGCAGTTTTTCGCTCTGCTTCCGCTGATCCCATTCCCCCACTCTTCCTGGAGATTCACTGTCTAAGGCTCAGAAAGTTCAAACCTCCCTTTATATTCCGCCAGCAAAATTTTCGTCTTTTGTTCGCTTGCAGCGGTCATCAACAGTAGATGCATCCTCACCCAAGGCATGTGCTTGTGGAATTTTTAGGTGGTAGGATATATTTAATCAATCACGAAATTCAGGCTCTGCTCTTCGGTAGCGGAAAATCGCTACAACGCCAGTCCACCATCCAACGGTTGCTGCACTTGCTATACATGATGCGCATAAGGAGGCCGCATTTTAACGTGGCTTGTGTGACGGGGATAGTGTTGCGTTCAACGACGTTGACGTAGGCTCATGCCCTCCAATCCGTTTAATTTAAATTGAAGAACTTAGTCGTAGCTATTTTTTACTCAGTCTGTGGAAGACGTTTGAGTAGAAAGCTGAGTAAGGGCGCTTTTTGTTTTAGGAGAAGGTTTAAGGCCCAAATTTGTACTTAACTCAACTCTACGATCTGCACTCTCTTCTGCTCTTATCTCAACTTCTAAGCAAATTACTTCAAGTTCACAATCTTAGTAGAAAACTCAGTAACTAACCACACACTTAGTTCTCAGCATGTCGTCAATTGCAGAGAATCGTGTACATTCTCACTGAAACATACTCAAAACAGCACTCGAAGTCTAAGTGAAATTCTACCTGAAACCCATTAAAATCAAAGCACTAGGCTATGAAGTCATTTACAGGAAATAAACGCCCAAAACGTTATCCTCCGTGCCAACGATAGAGGCGTACGTGTGCACAGTTCCGCCACCACCATCGTTAGCTATAAAATTCAGTGAATCTCGGCAACTGCTGTACCAATCATCACTCACTAACACTTCACCTTGTAACGAACGAACCAACGACTGAAGTACACAGGCACACGCACACTCTGACCGTAAATTCTTCCACTTGAGCTAAGGCCCCCCGCACTCACAATTGGCCCCCGCCACACGGAGCCTAGGAACCAAAGCGAATCACTGATTTATTCAACAAATAAAACGCATCAAGTCAATTAAGCATTTTTATGAACAGATAAACGAGGCGGGCTCCAACCTCAGCACTACTACTACTACTCGCACCGCACCGCCAAGAGCCTGGAACAGACGAGCAAATAAACGAGAAGTACGCCCAGCTCTCAATCCACCACCCAGTGCCGCCTTCCACGACTACACCCGGCTTCGGCGCTACTTGCGCCATCGTCGTCGGCAGCTGCATGAAGATTTTGATTTTTCAAATTGTTGCCTGCTTTCAAATTGATTCCAATTGAAATCAAATGATAGAAAGAGCAGTAGTGAAAGGCGGGAGAGCATCCCTGCGCGCCCAGGACGATGTTAGATAAGATGGGGGTGCGAAGCCGAAGGTGGATGCTGCTCCCCGGTGTTTAGGATTGGTGTTATGTTTATTGAAGGGGAAAAACCCATCAGAGAAGAGCAATCAATTCTGTTTGCGCAGAAATCTGTGCGATGAAGAAGAAACATAAAATATATACACACTCGATGTGGTGTATCTTAGTTTGGAGCCCGACCAGAGCATGGCGTTGGCATGCGGCACTACTCCTCAGCGCTGCTCAGAATGGATATCCCTCTCACATGTCGAAGCAGTGAGTGTTAATGAAGTTTATGTTTGCAAAATAGAGTCAATAGCAATTTGGCTAGACAAAGACCCGCATGCACTCGTGCAATGTGAAATGGATTGTTGCCTCTTTACTGGAGATAATAAAATTACATAAATGTTTTACTTTGCTCGCTTGCTGATGTAATGTATGACCTTTGCATCGAAGAATGGGGGTGAGAGACTGAATGCTTTTCTTCATGACTTAGAAAATGGCCCAGAAGTTACCTTTCTGTGCTTATTTTCGGTAGAGACGATGTGCTTTGTGCTCTTAATAGACTTTCTGACTTCATGACGACAACCATCTTCATCAAGGTGTATATTCCAAAGGTGGATTCAAATTGTGGTTTGTTTTAAAATGTTAAATAAAACACAAAGATTATAAGGCAAACCTGAAATGTCAACTATCTGTTAAAAGAATGGTTTATGGCACTTACATTTTAAAAATGATGTTATGAAAACGTCGGCAATAACTACGTCAGAGGTGGTTCATTCCGAAGGTTAAATTTTGGGCGACTGGAACAAGCATAACCAAAACACGAGGAAATATGGCTTCCAAAGCATCGATCGCTGCTGACTTATTTCTAAAGAGCTGAGACCTCACACATCCCTAGAGAAAAAAGTCCTAAAATTGGACATCCACGATTTAGTCAGACAGTTAACCATAGGAAAACGCGAGTCAATTTTTTCACGGGCTGTATGGTTCGTAGTAGTGTCTTGAAACAAGAGCTCACCGAGAAGATGTGCTTGAGTTAGTTTTGACAAATCCTAAGTCCACTAACTCAGGGCGGTAATGATTACCATGTTTATCATTGGCGCTAGCATTTTGTTTTTCCTTATTTTTGTAGGAATATGAGCCAATGATGGTACCAGGACATAAATTAAAACATAACGTTGTTTAGAATGGATAAAGAAGTACCTCTTGGTACTGGTCGTGTGACGTTTCAACCCAATATTTTTATTAAGGTGTTCTTTGAGGCAGAAATGAGCTTCATTATCACCATAAAATTGCATTGTGTTCTTCCGAAGACCATTGAAAATATTTCGCACATTCAAGTTGTATGTCTTTAATTCTTTCACAAGCTTGCAAAGTTCAGCCTTTAGGCCGAGGTCCTCACGCAAAATACGCAAGGTTAGAGAATACTTTAAGCCCAGCTGTTGGAAACGACAACGAATAGATTCATGACAGACTTCACTTCTAATCTTAGCTGAACAGCTAAATAATTTAGAGACGCTGTTGTGGTGTGAGACTTGCCAAATTATGAAAAACAAAACCACCGAAGTTGTATGATATGAGTCAAGGGTGATTTGTAAAAGAAAGCCTATTAAAAATAAAACCTCAAGATGAATCACCCGATATTTAAGACCTTGTATCATGCTTTACTGCTCCAGTTCATGAAGACTCCGATAATTGGAATGACCGAATTAATCAGTGCCAAATACTGTCAGTACCTACTGTAAAGAGTTAGCTCAACTTGAATCTTGAGTCATTTCCCATACCATTACTTACGAGAACTAAATTTGCTTACAACTCTGGAGGAGATAATACGTATTTCTCGACATTTTCCGTGCAATGAAATATCATCGTCGCAAATTGCAATAGTTGATACATTTGCAGCAAACAAAATGTCTCCCGAAAGACCAGACCAATTTTGAGTTGCCAATTAAACTTTCGAGGTAGAAAATAAATTTGAGGTTCAATGAGTGGCAAGAAAAGCAACAACGACCATGAAAAAATGCGAGATATTTAGTACTTCAACGTGAATGGATCATATGTGCCTCGAACCATAGCTCGTTACCGTTATACTGAAAGCGAAGCAAAACTCCTGGAGGTGCTTATAAAAAAACATCAGCATCCGCAGACATCGGTTGGGACTGTGAAGACTCGAATTAAGCGAAATCATCGTCAAGGTGAAAGAAAAATGGCTCGTGAGCTCAACATATGGAATACAACACTTTCTGTAAGCTGAGATTGAACTTAAACCATTGAAGCACACCATCTAACAACGCAACAAAAAAAAATTAGAGTCGAAGGAGTTGCTCGGCTCGCACGATAGTAGTGAGTTGCCCAATTCGTACTATATTTCAATTTGTACTTATTTGTTATTGTACTATATTTTAATAAACAAAATTACCGGGATTACTTGGCAGAGATGTCCTTTAAGAATTAACACTTTCGGACGGTCACCAGAAAGCAGGCAGCGCCGACGCGTCGGTGAAATTTTGGATAGCAATAACCCCTGATAGCCGCTCTCGGCTCATATTTTTGGAGACTGAGGAAACAACAATGCGATACCGTGAAACTGTCTGAATGGTAATATAGAAGCCTTGAGCAAACAAACATTTCGGTTGTAGACAGTAGTCATTTACACAAGGCTCGTCACCGTCTCACAAAGTGCCTGTCAACAAAGAGGGGTCAAAAACAATGGTCCACACTTCATTCTACCAATACAACAGATTGTAAGTAATCCAGATGCAGATCCTTTGGATTTCTCTGTTTGGGGTATGTGAAGGCACTAAAAAGTACCAAACCTTGAAGCGTTTCTAAAACGCATTGCGCAGGAAATGGAAAGAGTGGGAGGGGAAGGGGGGAATAGAACGGGTAAGACTTCAAGCAGAGCTTAGGCAAGGAGTTAATTTAAAACGAGGAAAGGCACTTAAACTGTAACTTGAGCTAGAACTTGAGCAAAGTCGCGGGCAAAGTTAAGGAATAAGTTAGGGACTTGAACAAGACTTAAACTAAAACTGAGACACGGATTTAAGGAAACTACAATTTTATCTATTTTCGAATCTATTAAGCTTAAAGAAGGTTATCGCATCCCAATACGACAAGGATCATCCTCTTCGTTGGCTGCTGAAACAAGCAAACTTCTTGCATTTGGGGTTCGATAAATCCGAAAGTTATTGTCGAGAAGCCAATTCATTCACTGAGAGTTACAGTTCGGTGCTAATTGCGGAGTGGTGACATAATTGAACCGTTTTTTAAAAAAATAATTCCAGAAACAACATTTCGGACAACTTCTCCTTCTTCTTGTGACGCTGAAGTACGGGGTGGACCTGGGCCTCAATCAACATGCCTCTACAGCCAGCACTATATTTTGGTAGCTGCCTCCAGTTGCGCACTCCAAGTTGGTTGAGGCCCTTCTCCACTTGTGTACACCACATTAGCCTAAGCCGTCGTCTGTTGCGTTGTCCCAATGGGTCAGATTCGAAGACTTTTCGGGCCGGAGCAGTAGTATCCATACGGTCTTCATGGCCTAGCCATCTTAAGCGTTGTATCCGAAGACGCTTGACCAAGCGCATGTCGCCGTACAGCCCATAGGGTTCGTCGTTAAATCTTCTCCTCCAGGTGTCGTCAACGCACTCAGAACCAAAACTCGCACGCAAAACTTTCGGGACATCAATGGGAACTATGAAGCAGTCATGACGGACTGTTGTTTTTTATTGAAATTGAATACAGGAACTTGGACGAGCTGTGGGATGCCGCACCATGCCACAATACAACCGACGTCAAACTTCCAAAACTTGTAAGTGTACAGTCTTGGCAAAGTCAGTAAGTGTACAGTCTTTGGCCGCCATAGATTCGTGGAGAACCGTGAATGATTGATGTTATGTCAACAATTGAGAAATCATGTTTTTTGCATTTTCTACTAAAGGAGTCGCAGGCAGGAGGGACCGCCAGACCACTCGATCCTCTTTCACTTACTCTAAGTCATCAGGAGCTATTACCAAACACAACCAGGCAAGTGTACGGACTTGATCGAACCACTTTCACCCTGGGTCTGCTTAGCGGTCGCCTACCGGATGAAATTGCCTCTTAAGTCGTGATGAAGGGGACATTCGTACGTATCATTATCAAAACAAATTATTTGTATCTAGAGCAAGGGAAGACCTCAATAAACTTGTCTAAAGAGTACCGTCCCAAAAATCACAGCCAACGCAAACATCATGAAAACATTCCTCCAGTCCGGAGAACATCCTTAAATGGATAATCTCCTTCTCGGCACAGTTTCTCGTTCTTATTTCGGTAAACCCACCCATCACCTTAAAGCACCCAATTGTCAGAGGTTTTGGAATTTATCACCACTCCAAGCAACTCTCCCTCTAGCCACATCATTCTTCGGCTTAAATGGTCGCTCTCTCCCAACTTATATCACATCTCTTAAGTGCCACATTAACCATTTCGACGACAAAAAGAATGACTCACAGAATTTTCGTTATCACCTGTGAATAAATTAAACATTAACTGTACGCGTGACCTTCACCCCAGCCATGGGTGGTGGCTGGTGGCGCGAAGAATGACACGGGCAGTACATCCAAAACAGTCATCCGTGTACCTCCATTATGTCAATTAAATTACATCTCCATTTAAAATCCAAACAATTTCAAGAAGTTTCAGCTGCCCTAATGCCCGAGTATAAAACTCAACTTTCTACAGTTCCAAGCAATGATTATCTGGAACTCGGCGGAAAGTTTTCATCCCGCGCGCCCCCACCTGTGTATATGTATGTACACCACCATTCTTCTTCTTCATGTCGCAGAGCTCGGCGTTCCCTATCTCTGGTCTCCTCTTCGATGGGAGCTTTGTAATCTGATTTTCATTTGCCCACGACGGCGACCGCCTCTCCCACCAGCAGCCGGGATCCTTCACTCGTCTTATCATTTAAAATTAAAAGTAAACACTTCACAGTGTGCTCGGGAACCTGCAGCTCCTCCACCGCAGTAGCCGTAGCCAGTGCCTGAGCCAGGCACGCCACCCTTCGGTTCGGTGGCCCGCTCGCTCGGTCCTCCCCATTGCCAAAGGTAAGTGATTCATTGCTCTTTTCCATTTACTTCTTCTAAGTTGAAAAATTTATTACCTTCTCAAGCACGCGCCCACTCCACCAGACCCACCCGATCCACCGCCGCCACCGTACTTCCGAGTGCCATGCCACAGTTATTTCCCACCCTGCATTCCGATTTTATTACTGCAATTTCTCTGGATGCTCACTCTCGGAACAGCACACTTTGGGCGAAGTGACAAACGCGAGACGGGATGAATTGGTGGAAAACAACTGAAATGAAATAAAAGACCTTGTCCGAGGGGTTGGACGTCCGTCCACTCGGCGCTGGTGGACCATGACTGGGGGGCGAAGAAAATGCGAACGATACAAATGATTACCTAATTTATCTGCAAATGAACGACGGGACGGAGAGGCAGAGGAGACAGGGGGTTTGTTATTATATCTCCAAGGCAACCCCCCCAAACACGTTGCGTATCACTTAGATAAATTAATTAGAGTCGCATTGGGAGAGGGTCAGCGGGACTGTCAGACGTTGGCGATTGCGGTTTTCATTTGCACTTTCCGCATCGTTGCAAGATGGAACTGCAAGCAGTCTCAGATAATTTTTGTTGTAAAAATTGCGGACCCAGTGGACAGCCCTGTCGGGGTTCACAGAAAGGAAGGCGCGCACACAATAGTGACAACTGTTATTCTTATCTTGACAAATGTGACACGAGCAGAAGGATTCACTTTTAACAAAGCACGAAACAAATTGTCCCTCTAATTAATGAAGAGAGTTCTTCGTCGTTGGACGCTGGGGTGACAGCATCTCGTGGTTGTACAAGTTTCCTTTATTTTAGCTTTTGAAAGGAAATGAATTTGCTTTTTGTCTCCCAAGTGAAAGATCTAATTTATTATGAATGAGGTGGATTCGACGGCGTGAGATGGGTGAGGGGCGAAATTATGAGTTCTCGGAATGGCCTGGACAGGACAAAGACAACAGAGGACGCACAGTAAATGCAGGCCAAAGATGAAACGGAATATTCATTTGCAAAGACGACGTCGTAAGGACATCAAATGCTTTACAATATCTGAAACAGAAATTTCGCAGAATCATCAAGAGAGTGGTGTGCCCTTTGTTCGGCGCATCTCGTCAAATCTCGTGAGAAATGGCGAATGCAATGACTACGAAATGTCAAAAGTAGGTAGTTCAGATGCAATGAGTTTTCAGATGTCTGTCATGTAAATGAAGGACTGCAACTACGACGCAGATAATTTGGCCCTGGTCATCGTCGATGAACCAGTTGTGTCTGAAATTAAGCAAGGACTGGGGGAAGTGAGCCCCCGGTTGTTCTTTACATTGATTTCGAAGGGACGAAGTGGTTATGCGGCTTAGTGCTATCCTTGGCCCTGCAACACAACAAATACAACGTCAGAGTCCAAATTGTTTTTGAAACTAATTTTTAGACGAAAAGGAAGTTGATTGGATCGACAAGTGTATTGTTGTTAGAATCGCCGAAGGCCCGCTTGAGTCAGGTAAGGACACAGAACATTTCTTCTCGTCCAAACAAATTATGTGGATATCATTTACGGGAACGCCTTTAGTCACGTGAACACCAACCAGACAGTGGCCAGTCATTGCTATCACAACAAGGCGTACGTCCATTCTTTCTAAAGCAACAAACGGTCTGGGATGTTTGTGGATCAAAGGATGGCCACATTCCTTATGAAATTCGGCAAAAGAGTTTGATTAGGATATCGAGGGTTAATCAACTAGATCGCTACCATGAGCATACCAGAGGGCTCATGTGGTCTAAAGTGAACTTTGATCGTCGGATTCCTGCAATAATAACACCATTGTCATGCACTTCCTTAATTCATCAGCTTTACACGTGCCCGGAATAACTCTGCGCCTAGTATAGAGGGATCAGTCTCCTCACCATCGCGCACAAGATCCTCTCTGCCGTACTGTGTGAATGCCTAAAACCGTTCGTCAACAACCTGATGGGTCTTGATCAATGTGGTTTCAGGCCAGCGAGGTCCACAATAGACCAGATTTTCACTTTAAGGTAGATCCTGGGAAAGACCCAAGAGTGTACATCAACACTCACCACCCATTCGTCGATTTTAAGAACACAAATGTTAGCCTGCATAGAGGCGAACTATACAGTGCCATGTCGAGTCTTGGCATTTCTACCAAACTCGTCAGATAGTGAGGGATGATAGTAGAGAATTCCACCTGCTTCGTTAAGGTGTGTAACGAACTCACCGAGACCTTCAATGTCAAAGGTTTTAGACAAGGCGACGCACTGTCATGTGATTTCTTTAACATTATCCTTGAGAAAATCGTGCGTAACTCAAGTCAACACCAGAAGCACGATCTTCCAAAAGTCAGTTCAATTGCTAGCTTACGCCGACGACATTGACGTGATTGGACGAACATAGCGAGCCGTCAATGAGGCGTTTGCTGGCATTGAAGCAGAAGCGGCTAAAGTGGGTCTGGTGGTTAATGAGGGCAAAACGAGGTACATGCTGTCATCAAGGAAGGACACACAACATCGGCGTCTCGGACAGAGCGTCACACTAGGCAGCAGTTCGAGTAGTCAAGAACTTTGTCTGCATCGGATCCGCGGTTATGAGGGACAACAACACCAGTAATCAACCGCAGAATCACTCTTGCCAATCGCTGTTTCTTTGGGCTAAATAGGTAATTGAGTCCCTCCCCTCTCTCAAAGGACTAAGCTTGCTTGATTATCCCAGTCCTACTTTATGGCGCAAAAACCTGGACATTACTAAAAACGGATGAGGAAGCCCTTAGTCTTTTCGAGAGAAAGGTCTTTCGTGCGATTTTTGGTCCTGTTTGCGTTGATGACATCTGGAGGAGAAGATTCAACGACGAACTCTATGGGCTGCACAGCGACATGCGTCTAGTCAGGCATCTCCGGATACAACGCTTAAGATGGCTAGGCCATGTAGAGCGTATGCACACCACTGGTCCGGCCCGAAAAGTCTTCGAATCTAAGCCATTGGGATAACGCAACAAAGAACGAGCTAGAGATGGCGCACATAAGTGAAGAAGGACCTCAATCAACTTGAAGTGAGCAACTGGAGGCTGCTAGCGAGAGACGATCCTATCTGGACAGGCATGTTGGTTTAGGCCCAAGTCCATTCAAGACTGTAACGCTATTAAAGAACTCATCCTTGCTACTGTCATGCATTTGTTCTGTGGGGTTGTGGACACAAATCAGTCTGATGTTCCCGAAGTTAGCCGTGATGCGAATTGTGGTAAGGCGCGAGATTGTGACACTCTCTTTGAATAAGTCTAACATAAACTACAAATCCAAATCTGAATTAGCTTTGTCTTCCCTTGCTGTAGAAATGGTTTTAAGGGATGTTGCAGTTTTTCGTTCTGCTTTCGCTGATTCAATTCCATCGCTCTTCCTGGAGGTAGGTCGAATGGACTTTGTTACTGTCTGAGCTCAGAAAGTTTGAACCTCACATTATATTCCTCCAGCTAAATTGTTGTCCTTTGTTCGTTTGCAGGGGTCATCAACAGTAGTTTCATCCTCACTTGAGGCATGTGCTTGGGAAATTTTTAGGTGATAGGTAATAGAGTCCGATTCCCGGACGGGACGCCTCGCATTTTTCACGGCAAAACCCCTTTCGAGTTATTGACAACACTCAAAGAATATCAATTGTCTATGAAAAGCTTCTCAAATCTCGCCGTTTGAAGTCGGTAAAAAACTGCAGGTCCCTTCAACTCGTGAGAGAATAATAACGTGCACAACACAAGCCACACTTTCGTCAGTAGATCACCTAACTTTGAGTCCTTCAAAGTCAAAAATTGCTTAAAAGTACCAAAATTCTCGGTGAATCTTCATATCCTTAACTCCGACCAGAAGATCAATTAACCCAAACGTTCTCACATTACCCTCCAAGCCAGGGCTCTTCCAAAGTACATCAAAAACGTTGCCCCTTGCCGGTGGGCGACACAATTAATTGCCAATCAAATCCAAGGCAAATGACTCCGCTCGAGCTCGAGCCTTAAATAACGCTTCCAATTCGCAAGCATTTGACGAAAATCAAGCAATTTGTATCTGACATTGTCAAATCGACCACATTAGACCGCAACTGCACGAAAAAATTCACTTAGCGGCCCACCGAATGACCGGCCATTGCCGTCCGAGCACGTGCATTCGGCAAAACATAAAAGCGGATATGCGCCCCCGCCTCCACGCGCCCCTTATCGATCGGCATCAGGTTTCACCACCAAAACGAGGAAATTATCCTCGCATTGCGGCATTTAAAATAATTGCATAAACATTCCGATGGAGTGTTTCTTGAAAATAAAACTCGTAATCCTGGATCAATAACTATCCTATGGACTCGGGGGGGTGGCGATACAGGGTTGAAAGTCTTGAAGAAAATTGTCGGCTGTCAGGTCGAGGTGGGCTTTCGATTTGTTTCCGTGTGAATTGAGTGGCAGACGGAGGAGGGAAAAGGATGTCCTGTGGGGCCGCAGCCCAATCAATATTCATAGTACATTCGAGGCGCCCGAGGAGTGAAACGATTGCTGTGAGACACTCCGCCGAAGCGGGGGAGTTTCACTTGACATGAGGCATCTCTCAGTGCCTGGGGGTTGGGGCGGCAGAGTGGGAGGAGGAGATAAGTTCGAAACAATCAATCAGAGAAGCTAATCACTGCTGGAAGACCCCTGTAATTTCTGGTCCTCGAGGAGATGCTCGGCGCGCTGCGAAGCACCATCGCCGAGACGGAATAATTGCTACATTGTTTGTAATCCTCGCGAGCTGTCTCCTGGGGTGACACGAGCGCTGCTGCCGACGATGATGATGTTGACGGTGACGGCCGCAGAGGAAATCTCTCGAGTCTGCACACTTACCCCGGGCGGGAGTAGAGAAAAATGGAAATTAGAGATAAATCCTTTCTTCGCCTGGGGGACACAAGTTGCAGTTGCCCGCAAAGCAGACACCTTTGCACCCCATGGCCATCCTGGCCATCCTCTGCGGCGCGGTCCGTCCACGCAGATTAACTGTCGCTCCGCCGTTGGAAGTTGGTGGGCAGGGCGGGGGAGCGGCGATTGTGAATTATAAATTCATACCTCCAAAGACAGTGAATTTATGCGCCAAGGCGCTGGCGTCCATTTTCCAGCCGAGGAGATTGTGCCTCGGTCCTTGGGGTGTCATTCGCTTTATTGCAGGGAGTGGGCGTGTGGGCTGTCAGCCTCGTGGTGTCCGCATGAAATATTTGGATTTTTCAGACCCAACCACCGGCACGGGCGAACGCGCAGACACACACACACGCCTAAGATAGTCTAATAAATTCAGAGTGGCGAAATCCTTTTCTGGTCTCCTTTTGTTCATTCGTTCATTCTATTTGCTGTTTGCACAATAATTTTTTATTGTTTGCTTTGACATTTGGCACTTGAATAGATTTCGTGGTTGAAGATTTATTTTCCTTCCCGACAACGGCCACAGTTTGGGGTGCAAAATGAAAATCGAGGAAAAGATTTCGGCAGTCCTTCCGTTCGCTGCCTCAGTCCTTCGCCGCACTCTACTCCTGCACAGGCGGCAACTCCCGCCCTCTCTTCTTGGCACCATCATGGTTTTCCTTAAGACGGTTTCCGCTTGGAATATTAATGGGAACGATTTTTTGCCGCCCGCTGGAAGTGGTTAAAAAGGATTCAAGGACACCGAGCGGCGGAGCCGTGCGGGGCACCGAGAGTGGTTTTCTTGGAAAAGCATTTTCTTGAAGACTTCCTCTATTGCATTTTGTCATTGAGGATAATGCCGCTTCAAGTGCGGACGGGGATAAATTTTGCACTTGGACAGGAATAATGGATTGTAAGTAAACAGGAGGAAATTTTTCAGAAATAACTTATTTCGTATTCTGGCTATTAATGCCTAGTTTCGGGCAGGAAGCCTCTTAGCTATGCTGAGGAGGAATCAGAAGTGCTTTGGAGTGGATAAAGTTTAAGTGAACGACATCAACCGGCCGGTCCTTGATGGAGGGAATATGAGTAATGAGTTGCAGTTTTGAGGACGACGACGAAAAATTGCCATTTAATCGTTTTTGGACGAAATGAGATTTTGTAAATTTTTGTGTGAAGATTGTGACGTGCGCAGTGATTGTGCAGGAAGTAATTTTCGCAGGCACTTCTAAGGCATTAATTGTTGGTGAGCGAATATTGATAGTACTGGGGTCGATTATTTTTAGGGATTTTGCCAGTCAGACTTATAGCTAAATCAAGGCGACGAAAACGAGTCTTAATGCAATGCTCTGCCCAGAGGAAAGTTGTCAAAAGAAATCAAAACCCAAATTGGAGTCAGGCAAAGTTGCATCGTCTTCTCAATATTGAAGTGATTTGTCATCGAATTTTGCTTTGTCATCGAGAGCTCAAGGAATTCGATGAACGATTTCATGATGAACCCACACTACGCTGACGACCCATGCCTTCTTTTACGCAGAATAACGAGCCACCATCAAAATGCCACAAATGTGGAGAGGGAGGCTATCGCCGTGGGACTTAAGATCTTCCTCTTCTTTTTCTTGTGGCGCTACAGTCCAAGGTGGACCTGTGCCTCAACCAACTCAAGATCACCACGTCGAAAATAAAGTTACTAAGCCAGTCAAATATTCCTCTCGATCAAATAGGCATTGCTGGGCAGCTGCTGGAGAGAGTAAAGAGTTTCCAATACCTCGGAAGCAGATGTTGAAATCCGAATATCGAAAATTAAGTCTGCATTTGATATGTTGTCCACAATATGTAGAAACAATGCAAAGCACCAAGCTAGGACTGTTTCGCTCCATTGCTGAATCCGTGCTGTTATATGGCTTCAGCACTTGAAAAGTGACAGCCACTCTCACAAGATGGCTACAGATTTTTGTGAACCGGTGCTTATGGAACGCAGAACGAATTTTCTGGTCGAGCCATATCTTAATTGAACATCTTTATCAGAGAACGGGCCGGGAAACCATAGGAACCATTGGTCCATGGGAAAAATGGCCGTTGATTGGTGATACCCTTCAAAAAGGCAACAAATTCATGCCAAATCTTTGGAACAAGCTAGCCGCGCAAGACAGCAGAAGAGTACGTCGACCGAGAAGTACATGGCGCAGAACAATAGAGGGCAGTACCAACAGCTAAGGAAGAGAGCTGAAACTAATTGCGAGAAACCGTACACTATGGTGCCAAGGAGCAGTATAGGTAGTAGGTCCTAGGTCGGAGGCTGCACACTATGGTGTGTAGCAGTAGTATAGGCAGCAGGTCATAGGTCCTAGGCCGAAGAGAATACAGAAACTTGGAAGAAAAATTAAATTGCTGATGGCCTCAAGTGATCGGAATCAAATCACAACACGGTTAGAAGGTAAAGTTAAAGAGAGGAAGAGGAGGTCTAGAATGTATGTGTGTTGCAATGGCGGGGAACATGTATTTGGGAGGAGTATTCCGAACTCAAGTGATGTGGCTAAAGAACAAGTCTCCAAACTTAACGTCTTAAAGAGGATGGATAATGGTCGTGTCGCAGATCACCTTCACCTTGGCATCACAAGTTAGCTGCTTGCCACAGGGAAGACTTTTTTATTTTCGCTAGAGCGCCCACTACAGTTACATGCTGTAGTGGGCAAAAATATTTTTCGGATTTCATTTTGGCGAAATCTACCGTATGCCACTTTAAAATCAATGAAAGGCAGTCACTTCTTTTAGGCGAGGGCGCTGCAGTCCGAAATAGTTCTGAGCCACAATCAATATGAGCTTGCACTTTCAAACACCCAGCTGGAAATTAATGGGTGTTTTCTAGAGGTATAGAACTTTACGTTTTGGCGGACAGCTGTCAAGTGATCTATTTTTAGCTTGGCATTTCAACATTTATGGATTGACGCCTAAGCAACGCTTCCAGGTTGAACACATTTTTCTTGAAAATCATGGTTAAGTACCGAGCACTGTCCATCGGAGCAATCAATTCGATTAACTTTGGGACAACCATGATGTTCAGGAGCTACGGTTTCAGAAAAAGGGGCAGCATGTCATACAGTTCAAATGATTGAATGAACGTTTGGTAACAACTTATTTGTTCATGTTTGACCCATGAGTTTGCGATTTAACACCGCCTGACATTTGTAAAGATATGAGAAATCGCTGGTCTATACCCAAAACTGTTGACTAATTAAGGAACCATATTTCTATTTTTGCTTCATTTTCCACCCATACAAAGAACAATGAAGTACAAGGTCTTCTCAAAAAATAAGGTGAATTTTTAAATTTCGAGGACAACGTTCTTTATAGATTTTTTTTTATTTTTGCTATATTGGTCACTTTTATTTATTTTGCTTGAGAGAGGCATAAAAGTAAAGCATGTTTTGCGTGTTCGGCGATTTCCTTCGGTCGCAAAAAATAGATCAAAGAATTTGCATTCAATTTTGTGCATAAAATGGAATGAAATGCTCGAAAATACTTAAAATATTGACAAAAAAAATGTTTACAAGTGGTACAAGCTTTTAAGAGAGTGCCAAACAAGACTTGAATGACGACGCTCGCTTTGGGCGCCTCGGCACATCAACAACCGATGAATATGAAAATAAACGAACGTCAAAGCCCAGATCAGGAGTGTACAGATGATTTTTGAGAGACGTGAATAGGTTATCCTTCTTTATGCTCTAGCCGGAAAAACCGCGTGGTTGTGTCTGTTTGTAAAGGGTGATTTTTAGCTATTATCTTTTTGGCAACACTGGTTTAAACAGCTGACGCACGTTTCGTGTTTTGTTTCACTGTCAAACATCTTCAGTCTGATCCATAATTTAACCATGAATCGTCTTACAAACGAACAACGCTTGCAAATTATTGAATTTTATTATCAAAATGCGTGCTCTGTTAAGAAAGTTCATTGCGCGCTTCTTCCAGTTTATGGTCACTTCATTTTTGGCTCAATGAGTACGTAAATAAGAAGAATTGTCGACTTTCGAGTGAATATCAACCAGAAGCATTCCAAGAGCTACCAATGCATCCAGAAAAAGTCACAGATTGGTGCGGCTTATGGGCTGGTGGCATCATTGGACCGTAATTCTTCAAAGGTGATGCGAATCGTAACGTAACTGTAAATGGTGAGCGCTACCGTGAGATGATATCCAACTTTTTTTTGCCCAAACTGCAAGAGCTTGACTTGCATGACATGTGCGCAACAATGGTCTTATTGAGAGGCGAGTTCGGTGAACATTTTATTTCACGTTCAGGACCGTTAAGTGGCCGGCTAGATCGTGCGATTTAACGCCTCTAGACTATTTTTTGTGACGCTATGTTGAAGCTCATGTCTATACAGAGAAGCCCGCTTCAACTGACGCATTGGAAAACAACATTGAAGCATTTATTCGTGAGATACGGGCCGAAATGTTGGAAGGAGTATGCCAAAATTGGACTAAGCGGATGGAACATTTGAGGCGCATTCAAGGTCAACATTTGCATGAAATAATCTTCAAACATTGAATTATATGGACCATACTATCGATACAAATAAAGATCCCATGAATTTTTCTAAATTGTATGTGTTGTTTTTTTTTTTTTTGAAAAACTTTCCTATAGCTTTTAAAAATCACCCTTTAAAATTGACAATAAAAAGATCTACAAAAATGGACAAATTTGTTATGGAGAATCGTCTAATCACTATTAGAGAATGAATGCCATGCAATTTTTTTCGGAAATTTCGGGCATGAAGCATTTCAAAATTGCTAAATGTTGAAGTAAACATGTCTTAGCCTCCATAGATTGAAAAGACGTATGAAAGGTCGGCGTTTTGAGACGATTGAGAGGATACAAGCAGAATTTTTGAGAAAACTCGCGTCGACTCACAGGCAGAAGGTCTAGGTTCGATTCCCGAATGGGACACCTCAAATTTTTTCACTACACCACCTCTTTCGAGTTGCTGACAACACTCAAAGAGTATCAATTGTCTATGAAAAGCTTCTGAAATCTTGCCATTCGGAGTCGGCAAAAGACTATGCGTCCCTTCTACTCGTGAGAGAATGGTAGCACGCACAACACTAGTCCCTTGTGGCACTACACTCAATTGTTATTATTATTATTACTTTCAAACCTTGTAGTCTACCTGCAAGGCAGACGGATTGATAGCAGGCGTTCAGGTGCTCCCACTCACGACTAGACTATTTGAATCGAGCTCCAACCTGGTCTTTCATCAGCACGCTACTTTTAAGACCTTGATCCTCAACAAGGACGCTGAGGAAATAGGAACGCTTAGAGGGTGAGAGATTAGCGTTGTGCAAAAGATCGATTGTTTTCAGCTTACTACATCGATTGTTTACAATGCCTCTACGAATATCATGCCCTGTCCCTAATTAACAGGAAGACCCATGATTTTGTTCAGAATTTATTTTGTGGCGGCCTTTTTGGACATCAACATCCTCGGTGAGTTTTCTGGCAACAGGCAACAAGACGACGATTCTGCATGGGAAAGATTGGAAGGATTGTCAAAGTGTGGCCTATATGGAACGTCATATATCAGGTTTGGGCTCTTGTAAACACTTTTTTTCATGAAATAATCTGCTGAACCAATCGTATTGTAGTTTCCGTAAGATGCCGAAAAATTGTTTGTCGAAATCGCGGAAATGGACGAGTTTATCAGAACCATGGCTCTTCAAAAGATGTGTGTGCCTTTCAAAAATGATCGACATCCAAGCAGAAGTTAAGTTTTAAAGAACCAAAAGCCAATCCGACTGGAGGAACCATGGCCTAGCTTCTTCAGAAACTACTCTTGTTGTGCGTTCTATTGTTCTGTCACGAGTAGAGGGAACCTTAAATTTTTTGCCGACTCCGAACGGCGAGTTTTGGGAAGCTTGAGGTGCTCAATCCGGGAATCGAACCTCAAATCTTTGCATGTGAGATGACGTGATTAAACACTACGTTGAAGCGACCACAACTTTCTATAAAATCCGTATTCCTTGGCTGTGAATTTTTCAAGCTTTCACATCAAGGAAGTATTTTCAGATGAGTGAGAACAATTTTCCAAGGGAATCAATGTACAGAAGAGGGATCGTACATTTTCTAAACGACTTAGTTCCAACTTCAGACTATCAAAAACACACGTCCGTCGAGTGAGGACCTCAAGCTAATATCCCAAATTCACAACCCTCTCACTCCTAAACTGATGCTTAAAAACCTGCAGGACACCTACCTACATCTCTAGAAACACACAAAAATTTCGGGGACAATAAATTGAAATTATGTGGGCAGACACCCATTAATCCTTCAGAAAAGTTC
>OX122883.1:6909585-6985111 GCA_944738645.1 Eristalinus sepulchralis
GGTGATGAATGTTTGCTGAACCTACATGCAAATACGGCAGCGCTCCACTTAGCGCTCTGGCGGGTCTTGGGGTCCGGCGGATATTTTGGCCGTGTGTATGTGTGTGTAACTTTCTGAAGTTACAGATAAGCAAATTTTCGGGGGCCAAGTAGTCAGGCAAACATCGGTGGCTGATGTCTCGTGCTTTGCAAACACGTGCAGATAATTAGTTAATTTATCTTTCGGAACATATCGAGAGCGCCTCTCGGCATTGAATGGGGTGTGCGGTGTGCGGGATGCCCTTGACTTTATGATGTTCGTCCTCGCTTCGAAGACGGATGGTAGGTAATCAAATTGACTCTGTTTAGTTGCTCAAGGGAACATACTATCGTTATGATGATTTAATTTAGTGGAAGGCCCACACTAGGGATTGGTTGGGAAACGTTAAGGGATCTCGTATTTGAGGCTCTTGCTTTCAAGTGTTGCAATGGAGTGTTAGAAGGAAAGTACTGATCAAACCGTCAGCCAGTAATCTTGATGTACGATCCTCCTAGGTTTCAACACCGACTCGAATCCTTTTCATAATGTAGCCAAGGTAAGAACCTGAATATCAAGAGAGCAACGGACTCGAGGGACAGGAACATCAGTACCGAAATCAAGCGCAGAACCACTCTTGCTAATCGCTGTTTCTTTGAGCTTAAGAGACAATTGAGTAATAAAGCCCTCTCCCGAACGACCAAAGTGACTTTGTACAACACCTTGATCATCCCAGTCCTGCTCTACCGCGCAGAGACCTGGACGCTACTAAAAGCGGATGAGGAAGCCCTTGGTCTGTTCGAGAGAAAAGTTCTGCGTGCGATTTTTGATCCTGTTTGCGTTGATGGCATTTGGAGGAGAAGATTCAACCACGAACTGTATGGGCTGTACGGCGGCATGAGCCTAGTCAAGCGTCTACGGATACAACGCTTAAGGTGGCTAGGCCATGTAGAGCGGATGGACAACACTGCTCCGGCCCGAAAGGTCTTCGAGTCCGAACCACAGGGACAACGCAACAGAGGACGTCCTACACTGATATGGCGCACACAAGTGGAAAAGGACCTCAACCAACATGGAGTGCGCAGTTGAAAGCAGCTGGCAAGAGATCGTGCTACGTGGAGAGGCATGTTGGTTGAGGCCCAGGTCCACCCCGGACTGAAGCGCCATCCGAAGAAGAAGAAGAACGGACTCGAGGCAGATAAAGTTATAATTGTAATAAGTGGCGAGGAACTTTGCCGAAAGTCTAGTCTACATGAATATAAAAGTTGCCAAGAAGTCATCAAAGAAGTTGCCACTTTATTTTACAACACCAGGAAGGCATAAGGTGACGATTGCAGGAAGGCATATGAAGCCAAGCGGAAGCCAATGCTGTATCGAATGATGAGAACTGTTAGTGACCTCTACGAAAAATGAAGAAGGGAAGATCATCTTTGAGGAAAAAAGCATGCAGTAAAACACAGGTAAAGATGCTATAGCAGGAAGGAAGTCCGATATTCGGTGCATATAACCCTCGGATTGAAGCTTGCCAAGACAAAGACGGACAGCTTATAGTAGAGTCGCATTCGTTGCTTGGAATTTGGATAAATCAAGTATTGCCGTCTGTCAGAATGATTCACTCAATTTCACAGACGATAAAAGAGAATTCCCTTCCCAGCCTTAGACGAGGGGAAGAAAAGGCTGATGGAACTTAAGATGGCATGGTTGGAAGCATCCAGTAGCCGATTTGTAAGTTATGGTTGGGAGAGCATGCCACACCAGTGACATCTAAGTTTAGTCTGCAAGAAACACAAGAAAAGAGTCCCCCACAACTTCACCAGCTATTGAGGAATCAGTTTCCTTAACATCACGAATAAGACCGAACCTGCCATTTTAACTAACGCCGGAAACCATTCATGAACAATCTGATAGGTACTAGTCATATTGGCTTCTGGCAGGAAAAGTACATAATAGATCAGATTTTTGCAATGTATTAGATCCTGGAAAAGCCCCAAGAAGTGCAAATCGACTTCCAAGAGATTAATCTCTCTAATCGGTATTAAGGCCGTATATGACAATATGTATAGGGAAGAGTTACTCTCTGTCATGTCTAGTTTTGGCGTTTCCTTCAAGCTCGTCAGATTGTGTAGGATGGTGAACTCTAACTGTTTTGTCAAGGTCAAGGCTACGGACTCATTTAGACTTAGAGCGTCACAAAACGATAAGGCAAGGCGTTGTCATATAACTTTTTCAGCATCTTACTTGTGAAGTTCCTGCGAAACTTACAAGTCAATTCGAGAGGCACAATTTTACAAACGTCCACAGTGCTAAAGATGGCATTTCCTTGGTTAAAAATGAAAGCGCCAATATGGGTCTAGGGTTAAGCGAGTTAAAAGCAAAGTACGTGCTATCAATAAGGAACGACGCACAATATCGATATCTCAGATAGAGCTTCAAAATGGGCCACAACTACTTAGCGATAGTTAATGGCTTCGTCTACTTTGGCTCCGCATTTAAGAGCGACAACGACATTAGTCTAGAATTCAAGCGAAGTATTTTTTCTGCCTGTCACTGTTTTTTGTGTTCAATATTTGTTAATAAGTCAACACCTCGAAAGACCAAGCTATCTTAGTTCGACTCCAGGGCGAAGAAACTCAGATCTTACGATAAGGGGCACGTGCAATTTTCTTACTTTTTGGGTAAACGACAAACTCTATTATATGCCATGCAGCATGCGCCTAGTTCAGCGTCTAGGGAAACAACACTTAAGAAGGCTAAGTGCGTGTAAAAAAACAGGTTCAGTCTAAAGAGTATTAGAGTACAGGCCCTTAAAATTCCGCACCCGCGTATGTTTCTGTCTGAGGTGAGGCACAAAATTGATGAAGGACTTTATTTTACATTCGATGTGTTGTGTGTCGAAGAAGAACAAGTGTATAGAAAGAAAGTCCAGTATACAGATGTCCAGTATTTCCTGGTCCCAGTTCCTGCTATTCTTATTGGTCCGCTTTTTGTGTTAAATTTTTGTTTTATTAAAAACACAAGAACACAAAAATGGATTACCTATCCGTCGGAAGGTACTAGATTGTCAAATGTTTCTGGTAATTTTCGAATACCATCTCCAAAAAATGAGTCTTCTTTGGCATCGATCAAATCATTGAACCATTTTTTGATTTCTCCAAAAGACTCGAACCGGTGAACACCCAAATCGTTTAGCATTTGTCGAAAAAGCCAATAGTCGGAAAGAGTAAGGTCTGGAGAATACAGCGAGTGGGGTAAGAACTCCCATTTCAGCGTCCATAGGTAGTGTTTGACTGCCTCAGTCAAATGGGGCCGACCGTTATCATGTTGCAAAATCAACTAGTCATGCCTTTCGGCTAATTTTTCACGCAATGCATGGCTCAAACTCATTAGCTATGGTTGATAACTTTTCACATCAATGATTTGCCTCATTTTTGGCTGCCCATTGTACACCATCAGGTCCCACCATGTGCAGAGCATGACCTTTGAACCGTTTATGGTTTTTTTTGTTCTTTGGGAATGGGTTATCCAGACTTTGCATAGTATTTGTTCTTCTTGGGATTATCGTTATTTTCATCTCCAGATCCAGTGCAAAATCGCATTGTTTGTTTGTCGCTCAAGAAACAGTTTTGAGGTGTAAAATCATCTTTCGACATCCTGCGAAATTTTCTTTCTTTTGAATACATCCAAATTTCATTAATCTAAAGAAAATTGTTCACTTTGTTTAGTGGGTGGAGTCAGACATCTTTTTTCTTATTGGTTTCAGGTAGTAATAAATATCAACTACACCATGGCCACCAGTAACGATAAAGTACCTAAAATCCCATCCTTGGATGTCTTTCAAAAGGCAGTTCCGAGGAGAAAAATCGCCTTTTGACATCTCTTCTTTGACATTAAATATCCTTGCCTTTGAAAAAATGTTGCCGAGTTACACCCAACAATTCTGCGATTTCACTTTGCTTTTGGCATGGATCTTGATCCAGTAAGGCCTCCAATTTCTCATCTTCGAAATTTTTGGTCTGCCCAAAACGTTCTTTATCCCTGACGCAAATATCACTGCTTTTGAAATGTAGTAACCTATTTCAGCGTTGTATATCGGTCAGAGCAGAGTTGCCGTAAACTTCTACAAGCTCGGTGGGCTTCAGGTGCAATTTTCTTCAATTAAAAAAATACTGTTTATTTAAGATAAATTCGGACATTTTTTGAGAAGCAAGAAACAATGTTGTTGTCTAAAACTGATGATGATGTGTCTTATTTCTGACAAATGTGACACATTTCTAATAATGTAGACTTATACGTTTCAACCTCAACTTGCAGGTGTCGCCATCTTTGAAAACCGAATTAATTTGTACCCCCCAATATTTCATAAAATGTGCAGAGCCTCAAGCATATGTTTCTTTGCAACATATCTTTCAGCATCAAAACTAAACCGATGGTTTGTTTATGTCCAATGAGCCATTAGCGCCGTGCTAACTGGGTTGTAACTTTTTATATTGGACTGGACTTTGCGACAGTAATTGTTATTTTGCTTCTACATGTTTGCAACCTATACCCGTCTTACACTTGACCACCGCTTTAATTTCCTTATTAATTTTTGGTTTAAGTTGGGACCAATCTGCAGTGGGACTCAGACGTTGCCACAGAGCTGCCAACTTGAAAACACAAATCACAAAACAAACTAGGCTTTCGCCTAATACACCCAACTTCGGTGTGAACAGATTCAGGGAAACTGTCACTTAATTGATGTGCATGACTCTAGTAGGTATATATCCACCGAATGTTTGATGTAATTTTTCAAAAATCTGGAAACGCAAACACGCCTTGAGCTACAAATCATTACACTCACTCCTCTCAGAGCCCTCTTAATCGTCATCAAATGGCGCCTGATTAAGGCGTTATGATATGCAGAACGGGGTTTCGTTCCATCCACCTGTTAGCCTGTCGGTGTCATTAGTATCGCATATCCACAATAAGTGCCTCGAATAATTTGTTTAAAATCCCCATTTCAATAAACTTCAAACCACCATTCCCGCATCATGCCTAAGAAAACTCCCCCCCCCCCCCCCCCCCCCACCCGTACAGGATCTTTGTAATTTTCAGTTTTAAATTCCTCACCCGTTCTCTCATTTTCTGCATCACCATCCCCACCACCACTGCCAGCATCCCCCAAACAGAACACGAATAGTACCTATATCCCGAAACTCAATTCAATTCCTCCGTCCTGCAAACACGGAATGCTCGAGTTAAAATTTAAATGTAGAACACACATATCCCTTTTTAATGTCCTCATTTCCAGGCAAACACAAACAACAGAACTGTTAGGTGTTCACCTACCCTTGAAATTACCTTTTTCGGTCGACGGGATGGTTCTCGACTGGTGTGATAAAGAACACCTCCAAAGGGTTTCGCTCCAGCCCGAGATGGAACGCGCCATCAAGCCCCCAATGCTCTCGATGTTTTCACGTTGTATCCCCACGAATGCAATCAATTTTATATTCAATTCAGGTGCTGTGCCTGTTGGTGGAATACCCTTCTTCGCTGTGTGTGTGTGTGTGTGTGTTTTTGTTTCGCTCCTGTTTTTCGTTTTGGGTGATTTTTTTTATCAGTGACCTACCTCGAGGCCGGAAACTTTAAGATATCACTCGTCGAGCGGTGAGTGCGTGTGGATTTTGGACTCGATTGTATGATACCCACCGGCAGACTGTTATCCTCTGTTTTGTGTTTTTGTGCTAACTGGGTTGTGTTTGGCGTGTGCTGTGTTTCCCGTGTCCATGTCCTTAGATTTTTTTCCCGGCTTTCACGCTGATTTCTTCAAAAGAAGAAAAAAAAAAAACACACACATATTCACGTGTTCAGGACATTTAAACTGGTTTCGGTGTTTGACTCCCTAAGGACCTCTTTCATCGGTCATCAGTTCATGTTGTGCTTTGTCCCTCTCATTGTGCTTTCGTTTAAGGTGGAAGTCATGTATATTGGAGGGAGAAAGAGAGAGAGAGAGAGAAAAGAAAAACAACTAGAAACTGTTAAATTTTATGAGAGTCCTTTATACTTCGCATACACGCACATAACCCCACAATCAACTTAATTTTCCATTATCGTTGTTGGGGATATCGTGGGCTACGCTCGAGCTGGTGCAGCCTTATTTTGATTTCTCTCTTCACATACATATGGTGTATTGAGGTACGGTGCAGAGATTATGACTGACACGAGTTATTCTGCGTGATATTTATTCTGCAGACTGTGTCTTTGAAATTTTAAGGAAATTCTTTGAACTTGAATTTACTCCTTTAGGGAAGGATAATTACTCATGTACTTAATTAGGAAAGAAATATCATCCATTGCTTAGGGAAATGCTTTTAGTTTAATGGTTGATCACCTGAATGATGAAATATTTTTAAGGCTTCGTTTTCAAAAAGATTAAAATTTTCAGTGACATGCGATGGTTTGCGTACGGTATCCAATCAAAGAACATCTAGGACGACACATCTTTTGAAATGAAGTAAACTTGGTTTGCAATAACATTTAGTTCCAGCTGCTAAGACTTTTATCCATTCCTTCTCTAAATGAGAAAAGACCAAGGCAAAGCTTGGCAACGAATGGAATTAAGTACAATTTTTAAATAAAAATTGTTCTTTTTATATTTAACCATTAGTTCAAAATGAGCCATCTTTCAAACTAATGAAAGAAATCAACACGATAACACAGTTGTCGTCAAACGACTCTAAGCTGTACACACATCATGTGTGAAAAAATGCGACGTGTCCCGTCCGAGAATCGAACCTAGATATTCTACGTGGGTCGACGCATTTACCACTACGCCAAGGCGACCACTTAAGACCACTTTTTTCCGCAAAGGTGGACATATCGAAAACTACTGATATAATTGGAAAATTGATGTATTTTGCAATATGCTTGTCTTGGCTAAGAGCACATTTCATTCTAGTCATTCACTCTGTATATAAATACGTGTATGTATTTTCCCGTAGATCGTATGTCGAACATCAATCCTCGATGAACAATTTATAATTGTATTTATGTAGAGCTTGGAATTTAATCTGCTGATACAACCGGCTTGTTTGCAGAGCTTCTGCTTCAACTAGTACCACGTTTGCGACTTTAGTGTGGTTTCGAATTTAAAGTTGCTCTTGTTGTCATCATGCAGCTTCCGGATTGTATGTCTAATGAACTTCATTTTAAATGAATAAGGGTCAGAAAACACACATGATCTTTTGGAGGCTGAGATTCCTGTATACTGTGAGTGCAGTGCGTTTGGGTATGCGAGATGATTTCTACTGAGCCCTTACTCTTAGCCGAGGTAGCAGAATTTGATCACTGTCTCCCCACCGATCTGAAAATTCTGAAAAACGTTGGTGCTGATGCAAATTATTTTTGTTTTAGCGAAACAGACGTAAATCGTAATGGAGTTTGATCCGGATTTTGTAAACGACCCAAAAAGTTTCGTTTTCGACGAAAGACAACTGTACAGTTTTGATGTGTCCATCCGTCCATCCGTCCATCCGTCCATCCGTCCATCCGTCCATCCGTCCATCCGTCCATCCGTCCATCCGTTAGTAGTACAAGTCCTAGGCCCTGCAAAGGAATACAGGAATTTAGAAGAAGGATGCGCACATCTTCTGATCATTGAAATGAATCTGAATTACGCAATTTACACTCGTAAACTCAACTAGCTACCTATCTAACTAAAACGATTCCTGGCACGCAATCTTACTCATCTGATCACAAAAGCATAAAAAACATTAAAGATATGTTAAAAAGCAATCTAAGAATATAAAATAAACATCATCATGCGAAAACGTTACGTAGTCAGCCGCAAACATAATATGTGGGTGTCATTTATACAATCAAAAGCAACGAAATCAAAACAATGAGAGAATCATTTGAATCCCACACAAGTCTGCCGAAAAACAGTCTATAGCCGAGAACGAATAAGCTCTTGTGCACGGTATGGACCTTTTCTCGAATCATCCATGGCCTTCGGACGACAGAATGAAATGCTTCCACCCTGACGAAAACCACCCACAAATGACGAGGGAAAAGGTCAGGCACAAAAATAACCAGCTGTTAATCGATTAGCTTTAATTTACTTCGCAATGCGTTGTATTTGGTAGAATTTCAGGAGGACAGGATCACACACTGATTTTAGTTGATTACTGAAACTTCCTAAATTTCCTGTTAGTATGAGTGGGGAAAATAAATTTCCCCCAGACTTACAAAACTCACATTTGATGTATTTTTAGACATTTTAATTGAAACTCGTTGTGAGATGAATTTAATAAAATCATTTTTTTGGAAACACAATAAGCGCGTAACAGAGGCTACTTCCTGTGAGTGGATGCACAGCTGAAGAAGTTCTTTTTTTTCAGAAAAGGGATCAAAAATCAGATATTCTCGTTATGTGGTGCAATATGGACTGTATTTAAGAAGATTTACGTTGAATCAAGGTTACGTGTGGACAGGTCACATATCTGAAATGACTTTGGGAATATAGTCAATATTTGCCAACACTGTATATAAATTAAGAAATACAACACTAGCACATACAGAAACAACAAATTATTATATTCTTACGACTCAAGGGTCGGAGAATTATTACCGACTTCTTCGGCTTCTTACTTAATTTTAAACTACAAAACATATCTTACAAACTAAAACATATCAGATACTCAGCAAAAAGCGCTGAGCTTACGTCAGGTGCAAACAATCGGCAAAGATGTCTCACGCGCGTTACCTGACCCACGTGAGAGACGCTGTACGCTTTATCACCAGACGCCTACGTTGCAATTTATGCTCCCAGACGAAATTCGAGAGTTATATGTTAACTTATATATTTTCCATATGAAAAACTACTTTCAGTCTTGCAATCGTAAGTAAAAGCTAATTCACAGGTTATTTTTCCAGAAATCTTAAAATCAAAACTAGTACTAAAATATTAAGAAAAGTTCATATGGGTGGTAGACATACAGTCTTCTCCTGGCGCCCCCTTTGATAGCCATTAAAACATCCGTTGTTTGGTGAAAGAATGTATGCAGCGAACCCCTCTGCCCGAGGGTTAAATAATGGACCTGACCTACCAGTCTGTGGGTTGTGCATGAGGCTAACTCCCTTACCACATAAATCATTCTAGTTCAGAGACAGCAACATACCTCGGATATGGACGAATCTGATGTTGGCGATCCTAGCAAAATATTAAAGAACAACGATTTTCTGTTCTGCAGGTGGAAGAATCCTTGCAGACTAGCCGAAGAACTTGTGGAGGTCCTTGAATGCTACAAAGCAGATTTCAACGCCATCCAGGAAGTGCGGTGGGATGGGCCGGGAAAGAGAAAGATGAAGAACTACGATATCTACTACAGCGACGACTGCTACAGGGAGAAAAGGCAGCGCCTATTCGGATGCGGATTTGTTGTTCGAGGCAGACTTAGGCAGAAAGGCTTAAGCTATGATCCTGTAAGCGAAAGCCTCATGACAATCCGCATAAAGGCGAAATGTGGGAACATTTGCCTGATTTGCGCTCACGCCTTAATAATTAGCAATGACGCCGAGCGGCAAAAACAAATATATCAATAGTTTAGCTTAGAGCGGCCGCATAGAGCCAGTAAGTAGTTATAAGATTTCATTTCTGTCGTACCTAGGTTAAGCGTTTTGTACCTAGTTTTAAAATACTATTAGATAAAAAATAAAGAAAAAATCCTTTTAAACTAAACTAAACTAAACTAAACTCACGCCTCGACAGAGGAGAAGGATGACAACAGCAGGTATGAGTTCTATAATCTCAAAAGAACATACGATCAATACGCCAGCTATAACACAAAGATCGTTTTAGGAGATTTCAATGCGCAGCTGGAAAAAGAGGACATCTTTGCTGGCGTCATCGAAAGTAGTATGCGGTTTCCACATCTCAACATCCATAAAGGAACCTGGCGATCCCCTGATCAATCCACCGTCAACCAGATTGACCACGTTGCGATCGACGTCAGATACTCCTCCAGCATTCCCTTGTTGTAGCCAAGGTAAGAACCTGGATATCGAGAGAGCAACGGAGTCGAGATAGGTCAAAACGGTTTGACGCTACAATCGCAACAGGTCGCTGGGATTTTTGCTGACCGAGTCTCCCTGAAACTCTCCCAAAGTTCGACGCTGCCTGCACTGACAATAGAAGAACAATGGAAACGTTGTCGAAAAGCCACCAAAGAAGCTACCACTGATGTGCTGGGTTTCACGCCACTACCTAAATGGAACCCATAGTTTCACGATGAATGCAGGCAGGCACATGCACCTATACAGGAGGCCTACAAAGCAACACCGCTTCGAACAACGAAAGCTGTTCATGAACTCTACGAACAGAGAAAAAGGGAAAAGAACCCGTTTTTTAGAAGGAAAAAGAGTCGGTAGAAGAAATGGAGAGGTGCTATGGCAGGAATAACGTCTGAATATTTTACCGAAAGGTGAAACAGCTCTCCAGTGGATATTGCGCTTGAATCATCAGTGACGAAGATCTTTTGTGGCTCAGTGGGATCGTCAATATGCAAAATATGCGTTCTTATTCGTGTGAAAATTCACATGTGCACACATGAAGTGACTGTTAGTGTCAATAATAATTGAGTGGCACTACAGCCCACAACGGACCAGGACCTAGCTTCTACAACAGTGTTGGTGGGGCTTATATGAAACCGACATAATTTTTCGTCGACGATAACGATTATAACTTTACAGTGAATTAATCGCCCCTTGGTTACCTGATAGTTTTGACCCGAATCGAAAGATACAGACCAGGAAATTAAAGTGTGTGCCACAAGGCACTCAACACACGTTTCAAACTATTCATCGAAGAGCAAGTATGGGCTACGGTGTTCATCGTTGGTCCAGGTTCGATTCCCGAACTGAACACCTTGCATTTTTTTCACGCCACCACCTATTTCGAATTTCTGACAACACTTAAAATTAAGTATCTATGAAAATCTGCTCAAATCTCGCCGTTCAGAGTCGGCAAAAAACTGTAGGTCAATCTAAAATGTGGCTCAAAGCTGGTTTCCTATAACACATCGCTCATCAGTGATAGCAGATGAAACCTGCAGTTACACGAGTTCAAAAATCACAATCCCCAAGAACAAGGTTCAAGAAAAAAAATTCCATAAGCATGGAATCAACATAACTTTGAGCAGTTACATGCAAAATGTTGGCATCCACCTCTCGCAAATGCCTTACAGGGTCAGAAACAAATAGAGAACTATCCCACAATTTTTTCTCTATTATGATAGAAGGATCTAACATCGACCAAATGGCCACAACGGCATACCATTATCCAATGGTCCATATTTTCAATGACTCTCACACTAAATTGGGTGTCAATGTCGTAAATGTACCGAATTATGTTCCTTTGGCTCTTGAATTGTCCTTATTGAGGTCATGCCACATGCACAACAGTGTCAAGTCCCATGATCGTGGTCGCCAATTAACATTCCCATAGCGTGAAACAACAAGGCCACTTGTTCCAAAGAGTCATTGTTTCGTTAACCGTGTGGCAAGTGGTGCCATCCTGTTGGAAGCACATGCCGTCTTGGTCCTGTCCTTGTTTTCTGGCACAAGAAGTTTGTTTACGTTCAGGCGACTTATTTGACTATTTTCTGTGAGGCTCTGTTGAGTCTTTGGCTTATGCCAACAAACCAACGATATTGAAGGAGCCAACATTGAACGCGAAATAGCGGCAGTTGCACTTACTTAAGAGAAAAATTTGTCTAACCGTCATTAAAGAACCCTTTACTGTGTGAATGTCTCCTAACAGAAGAACAGAAGAACAGCTGTATTTGATGCTACAGCACAAGAACTTGTTGATTCCAGCTAGAAGTAGGGCGAAAAAAAATATCCTTCTTCGTTTCTGTTTTGGTTTGGTCATTGAAAGCTTTATATAGAAATAATTAAGCTTAGGTGTGTATAGACATCAAGAGACGATGAGAAAAAAAATTTACTTGGTCCCACCCTCCACCGAACGATAACAAAGACTTGCATACAAATTCTTAGCCACCCGCTTTTCTCAGAAACACTCTCGCAAAGCGTCAAAAACAATCTTGCTTCACACCATACGGCAAACAAATTTTCTTCGATCACCTTGACTCCACTCATCGGCACACCATCCGGGTTCATAATTAAATTCAGCCCTTCCGCGTCTATAACCCCATCAGCTGCAGGCACGCCAAAAATAACAACGCATTTCACACAACAAATACTCGAGCGGGTGCTTTCTAAATTCGCTACCACCCCCCAAGTCGCCACCCACTCTTCAGGAGCCATTAAAAATTAAAGGAATACTCATTCGGGAAAATGAGCAACATTTTGAGTTCGCCCTTCCTTTATCGGTTGCTCAATAAGGGCCGGAGGTTGCTGGGGAAAGAACTTTGTTTGTATTAATTAAGAATCACTTAGGGTCCAGGTCACACACTCGATAATCTTTTGGCACAAACAGAATAAGTCCGCCCAGTTAATTATGCTCTTTGTGCAGTCCCTTATTTGCGTTCACAGCTCGGCAGGGAGGCACCAAGGCTCGCCTGAAGTCGGAATATTTGATGGAGGATCCCTAAAGCTGGCTCTCTATCAAAAGGGCTCGTATGCATAAAGCCACACTGGAATTGAGAGCACGTTTACAATGATTCCTCTTCCGAGGATCGCTTTAAGCTTAAAGACCCGGCAACAACTTGACAAAAGTCAACTTATCGCACATAAGGCGTTTCCGTTCGTTTCTGCTACAACTGCGGTGAGGGCGAGGGGCTGTGTCGGTGAAATTTAATTAATGATTTCGACTGGAAGTCCTCTGCTGAACTTAGATTGTGTTGACTCTTGTAATTATGGATTGAGTTGTCGAATGTGCTGTGGTTGCGGCCTGTGATACTGGTGCGTCGGTCCTCATTAAAGGACCGGTACATGTTAAGCTGGAATCGAAAACTGTGTTCATACCACATTGCTTTGAGGAACTGTGCTGTGCTTGTGATTATCTGAGAACAATAATGCAAGTAATTTAATTTTGAACCTACTTTCAGCTGAGCGTGTGTGTGTGTGTGTCTGCCCCTGTTGGGAGGACAAATTAGTTGTGTTAGGGGAGACGTGTTACCCCCTGAGATTAGGAACACCCTTTTCATTCAAATGTGTGCTGTTAAGTGTGACGATGAGGAGCATAAGTGTTTGCTTGTCGTTTGTTCATTGACTACTCCACATGTGACTGCTGTAGTTCGGAGAAATATGCTTTGAATTCTGCTGTGTGTAACTTCAACGAGTTCCAAGAATTTCTGTACAAGTTTTCACTAGAATTGTGTGAATGGTGGTGTAGCAGAATTAATCTGCCCTTGGGCTTACCAAGGATTCTCGCTTTAGGCAAAAGCTCTCTGTGCTGGTTGAAAGAGTAGATTTAGGTACAGGGTGGGAAGATAACCTAGTAAGCAGGATCTAAACAGACTTTTGAAATAGAGCATCAAAAAAACCCATAGTTCCGCCCTTAGTAGTTGCTATCCATAATGGGTGGTATCCACCTGAAACTTGCAACTGAGATGTAAATCGACATCCGCCCTGTTGACCCTGTACTTCCTCAACACTTTCGAGTCCTGACTATTTTCTGGATTAAGGTGCTCAACGGAAAGGTAGAGTTTCCTTTGGGGCACAAGGTTCCTAGAAGTGGATGCACCTCGTCTGGGAACGTTCAGTATCGTCTTCACTTTTACTACACTTTTGGGACCATTTCCCGGAGATCCGCTGCTTTTGAAATGAACTATACAAGACAATCAAGGGCATTTCGTTTTGATTCAAGGAGATTACAACGTTCATCATCTGTCGCATAAGGGCGTAAATGTATCATTCTTCAGGATGATAGCGTTGTCTCCATTAGCTTCTTAAGGTCGTCAGATAGTCTGCATTCTGAATTACTAAAGAAGCGTTCAGCAACTCTCTCTGATAAGTTTTGATTCCTCATGTTCCCGTATTTGAAGAGAATTCACCCAGGCAATCACATGTGGTTTTATTTCGCCATAAGCAACAGGGTTGGCCCAACCAAATAGGGCTTTTGTGTGCATTGCCTTTAAACGTTGCGTTCATTGTAACCGTCGCCAAGCTACGGTTCTCTTTGACCGTCTTTCGTTTTTCCTTTGGCTAGCCAGCAGCAACCGGGAGTTGCTTGTGATTCGATTTGCGTTTTGCCTGAGCTAAATCACGGCTTTCCATCTTTGATCTTCATCGAAATGAAGAGGCAGTGGCACTCCTGTGTCGTGTTAGTTACATCTGTGACAACCTTTCTCGGCTTTTATGTAACCCAAGCCCAAGCAATTGCCTTTATAGTTCTGTGGGCATGCTCCTGAGTTTCAGAGGTTGAGATCGTAGTGATGGCTCTAATCGGTAGAGCTCCTGGAGAGTTTTAACGCAATCCCTGTTAGTGTACAAGTCAAGTTGTCATACAGGCCTACCATAACGTTGATAGCCATTCACCAGAGTTTGCAGTGACTATCCTCTGCCCGTGGGTTAAAATCATGGGCCATCTGTAAATTGTTCGTGAGGTTAACTGCCATCTTAAACGAAATTCCAGTTCAGAGACCACCATATACCTCTGCTTTGAATGGGTTTGGCGTTGACAACGAAAAAAGGAGGACAACGATGTTCAGTTCTGCACGTGAATTATAAGAACCTTTAACACTATTTGCGGCCCATAAAAGTGCGATGAAGTAAAACGGCAGAGCTGATTCTTGGTTACTTTGAAAGAAAAATTCTGCGACCAATATATGGTCCTGTCTGCGAAAAACGTAAATGGAGGAGAGATACAACTGCGAACTGCATTTGCTGTGCCAAGATGTGAATTCAGTTCGAAAGGCAAAAATTCGTCGATTACCCTGGCTGGGCCACATCGAGCTAATGGACATCAACGCTCCAAATAAGATGATCTTCAAATCCCAGTCTACGGGTTTTACGAGAAAGAGGAAGGCCGAACCTCCAGTATAGAGACTAAGTGATTTCGGACGCTAGAGAGCTTGATCTTGACAACTGGAAGCAGCGTGCCCGGGACAATCAAGAATGGAAGGAAAGTATTGCTCAGGCTCAGACCCTTCATGGGTTGCAGGCCTGGTACACGCGTAAAGGTGCGATGACCCCGATAACTGAGAAAGAGCAGACAATAACGGCACCCAGGGTGTTGGCAGATCAAGCGAAATTATAGAAAAATTTTTGGATAAATTCACATTCTACGCAGATTTTGACTAAAACTTTTAAGCTAGAAAATGCGGATACATATGCTATGACAAAGGTAAAGGATGACAGTAGCACGGATGCATTCTATGATCTTCTAGACCTATTAAGAGTCGAAAAGTTCCTAGTGGAACGTTTTTGATGGTTTCAATGATCGTCTTAACTCTGTACAAAGCCAAGATCGCCCCCTTGCAAAATAGCTGCTGATGAGGTCGTCTCTGCAGCCGACGATGCGGAGGTTGATATGGGACTACCAACTGTGTCATTCTGAATTGATAATTTTTTCAGCCTATCGTAATATCAACTAAGATTTTTGATAGAACAAGGTTCAACTGAAGGTCTACTGACAGGCTCAATGAACTGCCTTTCACTGTAAAGCAAACGGCTGGTTAGCTTTAATCTCTTCAAGCAGGGTCCGAATAGATCTTGAATGCTCTTTTCTATCTTTAAAAAATAACCAAGCCCAAGATCTTTTTCTTCGAAGTGATCGTTGGGCAGTCAGCAAATTTTTACCTACACGAAGTCATTTGCTTATTCGGTCAAGTGCTTTTCAGGGCTTTGGTGGTAGCTTCTAGTGTTTGCTTGATTCCAGTTATTCTGGCTGCATCTACGAGCCGTCTGTCTGTGAGCTAAGCAATTGAGCTTGATGGTCAATATGAGACAAGTTTACAATAGCTATCCGTGACGCAAAGGTCAACAAGATAGGCTGGACCTATGTCCAAAGATTTTCTCTCCAAAGATTCAAAATTCTTAAAAATCAAACAATTTGTGAAGAGTACCCAAATTCAACAACGACAATAACCTGGAGGTGGCAGGGTGACAGAATATTTTCTACACTTATGTATGTATGTATCAGGCGTGCGAATCATGAAGGGTCTGTGCTTGAGCTACAGCTGTCTTTTTTGCTTGACGATCCTGGGCACGTTGCTTCTAATTTCCTAAACCAAATCTTTCTAACGTCAGAAATCACTTAATGTCTATACAGGAAGTTCTCTCTTTCTCAAACCCGGAGGCTGTGATTTGAGGACCATCATAACTGAAGCGTTGTTGACCATTCGCTCGATGTAGTCGACGGGTATTTGCCTTTCGAACCACATCCACATCCTGATACAGCGCATAGAGTTGGCGGGTGTGTCTTCACCCCCATTTGACTTCCTCGCAGACAGAACCAGATTTTCGTCGCTGTTTTTTTTTTTAATGGAACCAAAAATCTGCTTTGCCGATTTGCTTACCGTCGGCACTTATAAGAGTACGGGTAGGATTAACGTCTTGAATAGAATTGTGTTAAACTTTAAGTCATGATTTTCGACCCTAGCTTTTCTGATAAAACTACATAACGCCGGTTGCCAAGGGGGATTCTGCGCCGAATCTCCATTTATGTGTCGTACGTGGAGACTTTTGCCCCGAGGTAGAAATTCTTTAACTTTCTCAAGGTTGTAGTCAATTGTTGCAGTCCGACCGATGAGTTGTTCAACGGATCGATTTTTTGTTGACAGCATATAGTTTGTTTTATCCTCGTTCACTCTAAGGCCAGCTCGTTTCGCCTGCTCTTCAATAGCCGCTAATGCTTTTACAATAGCTTCCTGAGAACCGGCTATAAATTCGATGTCATCAGCACATCCCAGCAATTGCACTGATTCGTAGAAGATAGTAACTTCTGTACTTACACCTGCCATGCGCACTATATTCTCCGGGAGAATATTGAAGAAGTCGCCACGACAGAGCATCTCCCTGCCAAAATGCGGTTTGGAATGGTTCCTACATGTACTTTTTTCAAAATTTTGTTCGAAGCTTGGCTTTCGAGATTCTGATTTTTGTTGGAATATTGCACTTTTATGTACCTTGTTCCTTACTCCTTTTAAGTTGAGGGATTCATGACCGACCGTACTGAATGATTGTGTGAGGATCAAGATGAAGGAACAATCATATCATATGGCATCTGATTGGATATTGGCCAAATTAAACAAATTTCTGAATTAATTGTATCCCCTTTCTCTTTACCAACAGTTTGAGTAACAACACAGACGGAGCCCACACACACAGATTCACCAAACACACCCTCTAAGCAACCACAACAGCAATGAATTTAAATACATCATACATACATACCTTCAAACCATTTCCTTTTCACCCACATGGTCGTAGGGCAAGCCAACAAAAATAAACACACACACTTAGGGACGTTTAAAAACTCTTTCAACTTCCACTTCTATACCCACCAGGTCCTTGAATAAATAAATACTTCGTTTCGTGTGCCACCTTCCCAACCACCACCAACGCCGGTTCACATTAATCGATTCCTCATTAAGAAATTTATTGCATTAAAATGTCCTTAAACAAGTTTTTGAATTTCTAAGTAACCCCCCACCCTACGCCCACTCTCCGTGGCGCAGGAAAGAAAAAATTCCCAGCAACAAAACAAAATTCCAGACGATTAAATTTGTGAAAATTATTTCAATTTATTCATTTCAACATTTCATGCTCGCTGGTGTCAGTGGGATTGGTGAGGTCCTGTCATGCAAGCGCGGCAGTCGAAACAATTCCCCCCACCCACGCACACCCCCCACACAAGTGTGTGCGTTTGTGGGAATAAAACTCACATGCTGACTAATCACCTAAGATCATGCGAAGCAAACGCATCCCTCTTCACACGTCACCCCGTACACACACACGCGCACACACGCAACGGCGACCCAAAACCCACCCCCACTCGCACACTCGTGTCGCGCTAGCTACCACAAATAAATCACAGAAATTAAATTTTGCAAACTTTCCAGTCCTTTCGGTTTTCGTTTTTGTTGTTTTTTTTTTTGTTTTATTTGTTAATTTTTTGCGTCCTTTGCTCCTTTAAAGTCGTTCACGCGATTCAATTTGCTTCGTTAAATTTTAATAATAATTCGCCTTCGCCATTTCTACAGCACACAATCATGCTGCCGTCGTTTTAAGGATCGCTTCGGCACAGCACACCACCCCCGCCACACCAGTTCCCGTCGCAACCGTACAACCGTACCAACCACGCCAACTACAGAACTTTGCAGAGAAACTTTTTCATTTTGGCGGGATTCCTTTTCGATTTGTTCCGCATTTGGAACGGAGTCCTTTAGGGCGCGGCTGTGGGAAGTGGTAAGTTCATTCATTCGCATTGGTGATGAAAACTCATTCAACCGCGAAGTTTGTGTTTTTTTTTCCTTTTGTATTTTTCTTCTCCTTCGTTTTGTTTTTGTATTCCGCGGCAACCGACAGTCGTCGGCTGGGGAAAAACAACGAATCCGATGACGACGAAATTATTATTATTTCCTTCTGTTTTTTTTTTGTTTTTCTTTTCATTACTGGGGAACTCTTGAAGTACAGGAAGCCACGCACAAATATAACTTCTCCCAAGAAGTCGGGGGCAAACCGCTGGAATGCTTTTCTGTGTATGCGTTGGCTTCGAGGAATTAATTCCCGTAGAAGTCTGCTTTAAATGTGAAGTCCTATTCGTGCCGGGGATGGCGATTAGTATCGTGGAGGAGGATTTATGATTTATGCATTTCGCTGAAAACTGAGGGACGTGAGGAGGAGAGAGGAATGTGTCCCCACTCATGAAATCGCTGAGCCGTCATGGATTGGGGAAAAAACAAGTGAAAAGTGCTGACCAATTTCTTGCACGTACACATTTTTGCCTTGATCTTCTCTCCGCCCCCAACAAAATGAGGTTATCGATGCGGTAATTGCTCGGGAACCGGAAGCCCCTTCAAGCGCACTCCGGAGCAGGGATTTCATTTAGTCTTATATATTTCTGTATATTTCTAAAGCCAAGAATCTATGACGAAGAATCACTGAAGAAAGTACAGAATTAAACAAAACGCAGCCTTTGACTAGAAAAAGTCACAGTTCGGAGCGTAGGGCGTACTTCTGGGTGGAGGACAACATCACAAGAATTTCCTAGTAGGCATAAATATGTGGACTTTCGAAGATCGTAGATTCTGTAAGTTAAGATCAGTCCAGGGTAGACCTGGGCCTCCACGAACAAGTATCTCGAGTTTGCCCGATTCTTAACCAGGTGCCTACAATTTTGCACCCCACGTTGGATGAAATCTTTTTCCACTTGTGTGCTCCATCAGGCCCGTTGGTGTGCTGTATAGCCTTGAACCACTGGTTCGTAGTTGGAAACTCTTTGGCCTTAAGCAGTTGTTCATGCGCTCTGCCACGGCGGCTTAGCCATTTTTGGAATTCCAACCGTAGATTCCTGGCAAAGCTTATGCCGCTGTACAGCCCGTTAAGTTCGTGATTAAATATTCTTCTTTAAAAATCATCAAGGCACACAGGTCAAGAGACTGAACATAGAACTTTTTCCTCGAAGAGACTTTTTCATCTCTGTCTGTATCAAAGTGTAGAAAAGGGATGATGACGATGTTACATAACGTTAGCTTGATCCTTTGAGAAAGCGCTTCACTACTCAATCGCCCCTTAAGCACAAAGAAACAACGATTGGCAAGACTTATTCTGTGCTCCATCCATTTCATTCTCCATTCCTTTGGAGTCGAGGTGGACGAAGTCTTTCCCTACCTCAAAGGTAAAGCTGGCTAATAAGACATTTTGGCTCAGTCGTTGATGTTGTGCATCCTTTTTCGATGACTGTATGTGATTAGTTTTGCCCTCGTAAACCCCTTAGACCATTCTGACCGTCTTCGCTTTCATACCAGGAAAGGTTTCATTGAATGCTCTCTGTGTTCGACTTTTCACGCCAAAGTCATCAGCTTACAATTCTACAGATTTTTAGAAGATCGAGGGCCTTCTGTTTGGTTTTGAGTTCTGAATGATCCTAGAGACAACGCGCCGGCTTCTCTAAAACCTATTCTGAAACTGAAGGTCTGCGCGAGTTCGGTACCGACCTTGATTAAGCAGCTCGATTTTTCCATCGTTATCTGGTATAACATGTCGAGTTTGTCAGGAATGCCAAAGCTAGACATGGAGTTATACAGCCCGTCTCTAGGAACGCTGTCATATGTGAGCTTGTAATCGAAACAAAGGCGTTTAGTGTCCATTTTCATTTTTTGGCTTTTTTTCCAAGGATGACCCGAAGTGTGAACATCTTGTCAATTGTGGACTTCGCAGACCTGAAACCGCATTGGTATTTATCTATCGCGTTGATACGGAATTTTAGACGCTTACACAAAATGATAGAAAGATCTGAAATGCGATGCTTTCGAGATTTATTACTCGGTAGTTGATACACTTTCTCATTTCGCATTTTTCCACGGCACGACCTCATCACCAATTTTCTATGAAAAGCTTCTCAAGTCTCGCCGCCAAACTGTAGGTTCCTTCTACTCGTGAGAGAACCGTAGCACACACAACACGAGTAGTTATTGTAGAAGTTAGGCCCTGGTTCCTTGTGGGCTGTAGTTGCACTCAATTATTATTATTATTAGTTGATACAGTTTAAGTGGTTTCCATATTTTATTGATCGTCCAAACAACCTAGAAATTCAAGTCGTCGCTTTTGTCGCCTTGCCCCCGTGCCCCGTCAGACCTGCTCCAGCTGTTCCTACGAGCTCTACAGATAATCCATTTAGACCATTGAAGTCCGAAACGGAGTTCTCATCGACCATTGTTGAAAGTGGAACACTCTGCCTGTATTTGTGTCCATATCACCCTTCAACAGTCTTCAGAAATGATCTTCCCAAATTTTCAGCATCGACTACGACTCGACAGTAATTTATCCTACTTCAGCCCAAGAGGTTTCCGTCAGAAGTTTTACCAATTGGATAGCTGTTTCATCCCTTGGTAAAGCTTTTAACATTATATCTGTCTTAACACCTCCTCCTCCCCGCTTACTTTTCTTTTTTCAATGGAGAAGGCGGTATTTACGTAAGAGTTCGTTGAATTCACATTCTTCTCTTGTTCTTGCTATGCTGCTAGTATCACTGAATGTGCCTGACATCCATTAATTGTAGAAATTTGACCGAATTCTTTTCAATTGCACCTGAGTTGCGGTCTCGCTCTATTTCTCCATTCCTCGGGCGTGGAAAAGAAGACTTTTATTGGCTGAAGCATCGGTGTCTATCTACTCCCATCCTCCCGTATCACCAATTTTATCGAAAGGGTGTCCCAACAAGAACGCAAGATTTAAATTTGGCGCCATTCGAATTGTCATTGTTTGATATTTGAACAATTATTATTGTTTGTTAGTAAAAGGTATAAGGTTATAAAAATGGAGCGCTACACGAATGAATAACGCATTCTCATTGTGAAATTGTCTTACCAAAATGGTGAAAGTTTTGCAGCTACAGTTCGCAAATTGCGATCAATTTCGGGTTAAAATAATGCTCCAAAAGAGTCAATTGTCGAGCGATTAATGGAAAAATTTTCTGTAACTGGGTCTGTAACTGATGCAAAGACAACAACGAGCCTTCGACCAGGTCGATCGACAGAAAATATAGCAGTAGGTGATGATGTCGCTCAAACTCCATCCACCTCAATTCGACACCGAGCTCAGCAAATTGGTGTTTCCAAATCCACTTTGCAGCGAATTTTGACGAAAGATTTGCATCTTCATGCATACAAAGTTCAATTGACTCAGGAACTGAAGCCAGCTGACAATGCATACCGAAGGGAGACCGTTTATTGGGTATTGGAGAGAAAACATGAAAATGTTTAGTGACGAGGCCCATTCCCATCTTGATGGCTTCGTCAATAGGCAGAATTGTCGCATTTGGGGCGAGGAAAATCTTCGAGTGATCCACGAAGGGCAAATGCATTTTCAACGGCTGGAGGAATCATTGGACCTTTTTCTTATGAAAATTAGTCAGGCCAAGCGTAAACAGTCAATGGTGTGAAATAATAATCAATTTTTTCGTGCATGAATGTGGAGGGGATGTGGTTTCAACAAGACGGCGCCACATCTCATACAGCCAGAGAAACAATTCATTTGCTGCATTAGTCATTTCCCGTCGTGTTATTTCGCGTTTTAGAGACCAGAATTGGCCACCTAGATCGTGCGACTTATCACCATTGGACTTCTTTGCGTTTTATTTAAAATCTAAATCTTGCGTTCTCTGGCACTCTAGCTTATTGACCATTTCGGTGTCGTCCAGTATGTACAAACGCGCCCATCACTTGCAGAAATTGGAAAGACTATAATCGGCAGCACCTCTTGAAATAGCTTAGAAGAACTAGAAAAAGCCAGAGGACCAGGAAGAAGGCAAGTCTCCAGTCAGTGCCAGCACAATGTTTCCACTAACATAATGTGTCCAACATTTTCTTCAGCGATGAGTCACATTTTTCGACCGGTGGACAAAATCTAATAGACAAAATTTTCACGTCTGGGGTTCTGAACACACACCACAGTTCGGAGAGGTGCCTGTTTGGTGTGAGTTGTGGTGTAAAGGGCTCTGCGGCTCGTATTTCTTTGAAGAAGTCAAGTGGGCGGGCGGTTACAGTTAATTGGGCGTAATGTGTCATAGTCACAGTAAATCTGTATTTGACGGCAAATTGAAGACGAAGACTTACACTTTCAACGAACCAAGACAATAAGCCTGTTGTGTGGCTAATAATGACGTTATTGCAACCCTCGCGTAATTTTACGTGTTGGCTTCATCAATTGGTCAGCAAGATTATGCAATTTCACACCGTTAACAAATTTTCTGTGGGCCAAAGTAAAGAACCATGCTTGCGTGAACAACCCCCGATGTCAAGACACAAAAAAAAAACAACTTACATATCGTCAGGGTCGAGATACCGCCTTTAATTTGAGAACAAATAATTACCTCAAAAGAGAAGCATGCTGTGAATCTCCTCTACGGAACCATTTGAGTAAAATGTATGGCATAACGTAGGCTTTTTGAAAAATTAAAACTTTTGTCAAAAATGTATCACAAAATGTCTCCTATCGAACTTTACTTTCGAAACTAAAAAATGAATTCTACCAATTTTATTGGGTGCACTTAGTTTCGTCCACCGCATGCGCCTACACAACTCGAGTTGAATACAAATCGATACACGGTCGTATGCACAACTGTTCAACTACCCCATTGCTTTCGTTCCTTTAAAACATAAATTAATTTTTGAGAAGCAATTAAAAATGAATGAGGCACTTCATTTGAAAGTCCTTCTCCAACTTTAAACACCTTTGAACAAGTTGGTTTGTTGTCACTTCAATCGGATCCATTTGGGCGGTAATCAAAACAGCAAACTCACCCATCGACGGGGCGTAAACAAACAATAAACACATTATGATGATGGTGACGTGACGCCGTTCATTTGCCCCCCCCCCTACCAACGTGCTTTAAGCGGCACATATGCCGGCGCTTTAATTGAACGCAGCCAGCAACAACTTTAAACAAATGCAGATCCACCTCCGCAGGGAATCTCGCTCCGTTCTTACAAATGATTACATAACACTTAAAGTTCATCCTAGGGAAACGACATCGCAGGGATGAGCATACATTTCTCCACTCAGCCGTATAAACTTCATCCTTGCACAGATTGTGTCAGGCAATAAAATTTGCAAACGCATATCACAGCGCGTTACTCAAGTGAACCGAAAATCTGCACCCCCACTCACTAGGGCAGCGTTGCCTCGACTCTTGGGGTTGTGGAATCCATCACCACAACCACCGGGAGTATTTCTTTCATTCAGTGGAACGTTAAACGTGGAACGGGGATGATAGAAATCTCCAGTTCCTTGCTTTCACTCAAAAGAAACATCCTCAAGGGATGCGGTGCAGGGTGGTTGGCCTGGGCGTCAGCGTCGGTTGAAAATATTTTATTGCATTTCGTATACGTTCCACATGAATTATTTCTGATTTACCTGAAAAACGGAATAAGTAGAAGTTTGGATGGGTTCCTCGAGCCTTTGCTCGTTCTCGTCGTCGTCGTCGTCGACGACGTCGTCGGTCGGTACGATCTCCGGTTGCGCCCAGGACTCCAGTGCCTCCCATCAGATGTGTACAATATGTAGATGGCTGAATTTTTCGACTGGGTGTGGGGCCAGTGCTCGTCGCTGCGAGATATCCCCTTACAATGAATTCGCCATGTAAGCAAAAGTTTTTCGACAGGTAAGCAAGTAATTCCTTGAAGATTCCCCTTTTTTATCGTTTCAAAGTGTTTGTGTGCCTTTTTCGTCTTCTCCTCGTCTTGGGCGCATGCATACGCAGAAGATGCATTTGGCGAACGAATCCCTGTCCTTATCCGGTGGCTTGGTGCATGCAGATAGTTCAAGAGTAAGTTTCTGGGAGCCTTTGTTGGTGCTTATCTTAGCGATGGCTTGCAAGCTGCTCCCCTTGCACAGCATTCACTCACAGTGGCGGAGTGCAAAAGGGATATTTCTTTGACTCAAGGCTGGTAAACATCTCAGAATAATAGGTGAGCGTAGCGATTTGTCGAAACAAGAGTAAATGAAACGTGAGAACAGGCAGCGAGCTCCCCTGTGCACTGCACAACGCACCTGAAAGCGGGTGGCAAGTGGGGGAATTGTTTTGGGACTCGCTGTGGCTACTGTGCGTTGGGTTTTCCGGGAAACTTGAGTTGATTTTAAGTTGGCTGGAAACGGAAATTTGTAATTACTTCCCCCGACTGCGGTTGCATGTCCGCAATATGCAATCAAATATTCATGCTTTGCAACTAAATTTGAGGTTTTCCGTTAGCCAAAAGGAGGACGGGTGGAGAGCTTAGTTTTTTAATTACTTAACAGGAACAACATCAACAAGTTGCCTCTTTGGTACGCATGGAGCAGTCTCTCGACAGAGAACCTTCAATGCAGTTTAAGAGTTCAAGCGCAAAGAGTCTTGGATGAAGGAAGAAATTTTATTACTTGAAGAAAATTAATGAGATACACGAGGGCTAAAAGTCTTTCCTAGGAAAATTATCTGATTGAAAGGTCCACTTGTGTGCGCCACCTTAGCCAAGGCCGTTCTCTGTTGCGCTGTCCCAATGGCTCAGATTCGAAGACTTTTCGGGCCGGAGCAGTGGTGTCCATTCGCTCTACATGGCCTAGCCATCTTAAGTGTTGTATCCGAAGACGCTTGAGCTGGCGCATGTTGCTGTACAGCCTATAGAGTTCGTCGTTAAATCTTCTCCTCCGGATGCCATCAACGCAGAGGACAAAAAGACTAAGAGCTTCCTAACCCGCTTTCAGTGACGTGCAGGTTTTTCGCGCCATAGAGTAGGACTGGGATGATCAAGCTGTTATATACAACAAGCTTAGTCCTTTGAGGGCTCTATTACATAATTCCCTTCAGAAACCAAAGAAGAAGAGATTGGCAAAAGTGATCCTGATTTCGGTAATGGTGTTGTGGTCCCTATTTACCGCGGAGCCGAGGTAGACGAAGTCCTTGACTACTCCAAAGTTTCCGCAGCCTAGTGTGAAGCTTTGTCCAAGCCGTCGATGTTGTGCGTCCTTCCGTGATGACAGCATGTACTTCGTTTTGCCCTCATTTACCACCAGACCCATTTTAGCCGCTTCTGCTTCAATGCCAGCAAACGCCTCATTGACGGCTGGCTGTGTTCGTCCAATCACGTCAATGTCCTCGGCGTAAGCTAGCAATTGAACTGACTTTAGGAAGATCGTGCCTCTGGTTTTAACGTGTGAGTTACGCACGATCTTCTCAAGGATGATGTTAAAAAAGTCACATGACAGTGCGTCGCCTTGTCTAAAACCTTTTTTGACATTGAAGGTCTCGGTGAGTTCGTTCCCGACCTTGACGGAGCAGCGAGAGTTATCCATCGTCATCCTACACAATCTGACGAGTTTGGTAGGAATGCCAAAACTGGACATGGCACTGTATACCTCGTCTCTATGCACACTGTCATATGCGGCCTTGAAATCGACGAATAGGTGGTGAGTGTCGATTTGCATTTCTTGGGTCTTTTCCAGGATCTGCCGTAGTGTGAAGATTTGGTCGATGGTGGACTTCTCTGGCCTGAAACCACACTGATAAGGACCAATCAGGTTGTTGACAAACGGTTTTAGGCGTTCACACAGTACGGCAGAAAGGAAGGGGTCTCTTTTTTTGTGGACCGACAAACGACGCTGAGATTCCACTTATCGGGCATGCTTTCCTCCGACCATATCTTACAGATGAGCTGGTGCATGCGCCCCACTAGGTCATCTCCAGCTGCTTTAAACAGTTCTGCGAACAGTCCATCCGCTCCAGCAGCTATATTCGACTTCATTCTCGATATTGCTATCTTCACCTCGTCTAAGTCGGGGGGACGGAATTCTTGTCTATCATCGTCCAAATTAAGTGGAACATTCTACCAAACAGCCGGATTTGGGCCGTTTTCGCCGTTTAAGAGTCTGCAGAAATGATCTTTCCAGATTCTCAGCATCGATTACGACTCTACTACGAAGTTTCCCTTTTGGTCCCGGCCGGATTCGGTCCGAACCCTTTATCCACCGGATAGCTGTTTCACCTTTCGGTAAAACTTTCGGACTTCATTCCTGCCATAACATCTCTCCATCTCTTCGACCGCGCGCTTTTCATGCTCTCTCTTTTTCCTTCTGAGAAGCCGGTTATCTTCCCTTCTTTTCGTAGAGCTCACGAGCAGCTCTCGTTGTCCGATGCAGCATCCTGTTTAACTGCATATGCCGGACTGCACTCGTCGTCCAACCATGGATTCCTTCTGAGTGGTAGCATGAAATTTAGCACATCAGCGGCAACTTCTTTGATAGCTTCCGAAGGAGTCTCCACCGGCCACGAAGCTTCACTAGAGGTGATTTAAGGGCAGTTTTGAAGCTTTGGGCAAACAGACATTTCAGTCGGAGACCGTGGACCGTCTCACAAGCCATACGTCAACCAAGATATGTTTAAATACAATCTTTCACAATTAATTTCATCGACACAGTGGATACAATCCCTCCAGATGCAAATCTGGATTGGCACTAAAAAAACCAAAGTTTGGACCACCTCAAACAAGAACATCGCCGGGGATGGGCCAAAATACCGCAGATATCTTTCATACTCGACTTAAATTGCCAGATCCAGATTGCCAGATTAGAACTAACAAAGAGCACAAACAGTCTTATTTTTTCAGCTCATCTAAAAACCGTTTGTGCGAAATAAAGTGTTCACCCAATGGTGCCCGAAATTCGATTAAATCAAAATTAAAATCAATTAATTAAACTTCGCAATTTAATTAAAGTCCGATGGATGATATTAGTTTTTTTTTGTTGTTGTCACAAACTTCAGCCCACCCGCATCCTTTAACCACGCCCCTAATTCGATCAGATTCCATACAAACGCGGCAGCGAAATGTGATAAATCTAATTCGCTCAACCATGATTAGAGTCGCATTGTATGCGGTAACGACCCCGCGGCTTTTTGGCCTGCATCCGCCATTCACGACAAAATCTCCACATCCACCCGAAACAATGAGCGCATAATTCACATCAAAATCCGATATAATGCACCGCTTCCTGTGTATCGCACACACGTACATTGTCCGTTGTTGAAGCGCTTTTTGTTTCTGCCCACAAATTGACCGAATAATTCACGTCTCGCACGACAGACACAGTTTCCCCCGGCCCGGCCAGTTGGCCCTAATTTCGGGATGCGAAATTCAAATTTATACACTTGTGATTTTATTTTGATGAAATTGTAGCTCATAATTTGATTTTGACTACGCCCCAATCGATTCATCGGACACGCGATGTTGATGGCATTGTGTTTGTGTGTGCGGGGGGGGTTGCGTGGGAGAGGGGGTGGCGAGGTGATGTTAGATACAATTACGATAAGTGTAGTCCAGCTTCGGCTGGATTCGGCAGTTATAAGCGGTGAAATTAATTTCGAATAATTGCGAAATTTACGAGAATCGTAAATTCGGCTGGCTTTGGGACAGGATTTGGTGAAGAATTCAAAGTAATGTGAGTGTTCCGGGAATATGGCAGCGGAAGCTTTGCGCTGAAACATATGACCTTCTGTTGCGTAATTGGTGTTTTCAAATTGTGTTATGGCCGCCGGACAAAATTGGATAACAAATTTGTGACATGGATGGGCGGACGCAAAAAAAGGAGCACGGATTAGCATGGGTAGCCACCATTAAGAAGCAAGTGTTGAGTTTTAGTTAGGGATCAAAATTTTGCTTGCAACTCTGTTGTTTGGGGATTCCTCGAATCTGCTCAAAATATCAGGTTGTCAAATATCTTCCGCCTTTTGGTTTTTTGAATTTTCCGGCTGTGTACAAAGCGGTACAGAGCTCGTATCTGGCAATACTATACATCATTTGGAAGGTCTTGACATAACCTACAAGACGACGCTATGCATGATTAGTTTGAATATTGCCTTCAACAGTTAGGGACGTGTAAACATGGAGTTCACTAACGCCGAAATTCAAGCTATTTTAAAGTTTTCCTTCGTTAAAGGCAAATCCGCTAAAGAAACGTTCCGTGAGATAAATGGTGTTTTGGGGGATGGTACTCAATCACTTCGAACCGCGGAAGAATGGTTTCGACCTGTGACGACGAATACCGATCGAATCATGAAAATCATCGAGTTGGACCGACATGTGACATCTCGTGACATCGGCCAGAAGATGGGAGTTAGTCACCAAACCATTTTAAACCATCTGCAGAATCAGATGGATCATCAATGAGAAGATTTGACGCAAAAAAACCTTCTGGACCGAATTAACGCGTGCGATATGCTGCTGAAACGGAACGAACTCGACCCATTTTTGAAGCGGATGGTGACTGGCGACGAAAACTGGATCACATACGACAATATCAAGCGAAAACGGTAGTGGTTGAATGCCGGTGAATCCGTCCCAAACAGCGGCCAAGCCGGGATTGACGGCCAGGAAGGTTTTGCTGCGTGTTTAGTGGACTTGGAAGGGAATCCTCCGCAATGAGCTGCTCCCCTATCGCCAGACGCTTAATTCTACCGTTCACTGCGAACAACTGGACCGCTTGAAGCCGGCAATCGACCAGAAGCGTCCAGAATTGGCCAACAGAAGGTTGTAGTGTTCCACCAGGACAACGCCAGAACACACACTTCGTTGATGACTCGTCAGAATCTACGGGAGCTCGGATGGGAGGTTTTATCGCTTCCATCACTAGCGCCACATGATTACCACCTGTTCCTGTCCATAGTGAACGCCCTTGGTGGTGTGAAGTTGAACTCAAAAGAGGCTTGTAAAAACTGGCTGTCCGAGTTCTTCGCAAATAAGGAGGGTGACTTCTACGAGGGGGGTAATCACCGTCTAGATGGAAACAGATTATCGAACAAAACGATCACTGTAACATTTTTTATGAAGCATTGAGTGAAGAGCAAAAAAGCGGAAAGGAGATATTTGACAGTCTTATATGGTTTCTTTCCAAAAAATCAAAACAATGTGACCTCCGCATCATCAGTTTTGAGGGAAGAAAAATCCAAAAATTGCCGAAAGTCAGAAATACATCGGGTTCCAGATGGTGGTCTGCAAAGCACCAGGCACCACCCATTTGAGATGCATACACAAATAATTTTCGCAAGGACATCGAAAACTATTTCATAATTTTCAGGAAGAGACTTGCAAAGAAATTCTCTTCTGCTCTAGTTGCCTCTCAGACACGAGGAATTTAAATTAAATTTGAGTCAATCCCTCCACTTATACCTGCAGAGTGCAGCAAATAAGACACCAAATGGGGCAATGCAACTTTTCCGAATCGGATTGAACGAAAATCGGTTTTATTCCACAAATGTTATGATTGGTGCTCCCAACCTAGGCCATTCCATTTGCCATCAGAGTTCAAGAACATCAAGTATTTACGGGGCGGAGCACACTTCAAGAAGAACCCAAAATATCTCAAAACCCAAATTACTTGCCGAGGAGACACATGTACACCTCATTCCACTCCTGTGCTACGTTTAATTCATTAGATTGGTCTGCACATTGAGACGCATCTCTGGAGATTGCTTACTGCAGTCCGTTTGTGCAACAGACTCAAATTAGGACCGAGCACAGAGAAACACGTCCTTCACTGTTGATTCCCTTTGAAGTAAAGCTTCTGCATTTTAACTGTGAGGCAACTTTTCCGAAAGTCATAATTGAACGCTGTACACATCCTCTGGTTCCATCTTCTGGTGTTTAAATATCGAGCATGCTCTTGTTGGATTTCATTCGTGTCTGATGTGATGCTTATTGCCAGTCAGGGTGAGGAGTCGGAGATTCATGCATCCGTATGGTTAAATCAAATTGAATTTGCCTCCGGCAAATGCATGATGTCGGAATGAGCGAATGAGAAACGACGACACGGACAGGGCAAGAGTGAAATGGGGGGTGGGTTGGAAAAAATACCCAATATTTAGTGCACACCCCCGAATCTTCCCTTGGCACCGGGTAGGGCTCTGGTTCAAGAACCAATTTAAAATGCAATCGATTTCATCTCTCGGCATCATCTGATCGGAATCAGGCAAAAAGACAAGGATACGAGAGATGTAAGAATGTTTTCTGCAGCAGACCCTTTACTCGTATAATGCCAGATATGGATGCGCCCGGGTACATAGTGCCCGACTTCGCTGTGCAGTTGTGACAAATGCTCCCCGGATCATACGACACAGAGGGAAACTCATTCTTGGGGAGTGTCAGTGTCATCTTCTTGCTTGGATTTCCATTGAGAAGTGTGATATTTGGTATCCTTTTTCAAGTTTAATATCGTTTTAACGTTCTGTGTCCTTGTTTCGACCCGACCACCACTCTGCTTCTTGCACTGGTCGGGTGTTTCAAGTGGGGTGTGGGTTAGCAGGGGTAATCGATAGCCAATATTGTTATTCAAGTGGAGTGCTCAATTGCAGTCTGACTTCTGGACATTTGATATTGCAACGGTTGTGGTGGTGGTAGTGGGGAGGGGACGTTTTCCCTGCGGATTAGTTGCTCATTGCCGGGGAGTAATTATTGAATGGTCAATTTTCCTTTAGACCGAGTACGCTACAATTTCCCCATAGTGTGCATTTTCACCTTGAGGGAGGAAATTAAGTGTTGGAGGTTTTTGAAGAATTTAATCTGAGCCTTGTGAATGGTTTGTTCTCATGTATTCGTAGTTCACAAGAAGGCAGAGGTTTTAAATTTGTCACCATCATGTGTAGAAGCTTGCTTTATGACAATGGGTGGTCCAACAATGCCCCATCCACAAAAAAGGCGATCCTACCTCGTGCAACAACTACAGTGGTATATCCCTGCTCAACGTCGCTTACAAGATCCTACCCAGCGTACTGTGTCTAAAGCCGTTTTGCGCCGCACTAATCGGCACGTATCAGTGCGGCTTCCGGCCCGGCAAATCAACTTTAGACCAAATCTTTACACTGAGGCAAAAACTGGAGAAGACCAGTGAGTTTCAAATCGGTACGCACCATCTGTTTATCGATCTTAAAGCCGCATACGACAGCATTCATCGCAACGAACTTTTCGAGGAGATGGCCGAATTCGGGATCCGGGGAAAATTGATCCGTTTATGTCGCACCACGCTAAAAAATACGCTATGCACCGTGCAGTTCGGACATCTGGGCCGTTTGAAACCTGCACCGGATTTCGGCAAGGAGATGCGCTGTCGTGTGACTTCTTCAATTTGGTACTGGAGAAGATAGTGCGGCGGGCCAAGGTAAACACGGAAGGCACTATCTTCTACAAAACAGTCCAGCTGTTGGGATATGCGACATCGATATCGTCGCGCGTTCCCAACGTGCCGTAGCGGAGGCTTTTGCGGCAATTGAAGAAGAGGCGAAACGAGCTGGCCTTAAGATCAACGAGGGGATCACTCGTTGATCAACACTCAACACTGATCGTCACTCAACACCTAGGACAAAATGTATGTATCGACAATTATAGTTTTGAGGTAGTAAAGGAGTTTGTCTACCTCGGGGCAAACGTTAACTCCACAAATGACACCACAGTGGAGATCCGACGTAGAACCACCCTTGGCAACCGATGCTACTTCGGTTTATCGAAACAACTGGGGTCAAAACTTGCTCTACAAGGCCCTTATACTGCCAGTCCTGCTTTATGGAGCTGAAAGCTGGACGATAAGCAAGTCTGCAGAGCAGATTCTTGGTGCCTTCGAAAGAAAAATTCTCCGTCGGATATATGGTCCCGTCTGCGAGGAAGGTCAATGGAGGAGAAGACATAACCGCGAATTCTACGAGCTGTACCAGGATGTGGATGTAGTACGGAAGGCAAAAATCCGTCGACTACACTGGCTCGGCCACATCGAACGCATGGACAGCAACGCTCCAGCGAAGAGGGTCTTCGAATCTGAGCCTCCTGGTTCGAGAAGAAGAAGACGTTCGAATCTCCGGTATAGAGACCAAGTCATCGCGGATGTAAGACAGCTTGGCCTTGATGACTGGAAGCAGCGTGCCCAGGACCGTCAGCGATGGAAGGCAGCAATTGCTCAGGGTCTGACCCTTCATGGGTCGCCGGCGTGATAAAGAAAAGGTCCAACAAAATTGCACGATGATAATTGTAAGTAAATCAAAAAGATTTTTATTATTTCTATTTCAATCTTTATTATGATGGCAATTATGTCTTTGGTGACAGACCTCTGGTGTCAAGGTTTTGTGTGCAATTTTTGGTCCCATTTTCGTTAAAGGCATCTAGAGGAGAAGACTTAACGACGAACTCTATGGGCGGTACAGGAACATGCGCCTGTTCAAGCGTCTTCTGATGCAACGCATTAGATGGCTAGACCATGTAGAGCGTATGGACAGCACTGCTCCGGTCCGAAAAGCCATTGGAACCACGCAACAAAACAAACCTCAACCAACTTGGAGTGCGCAACTGGAGGCAGTTGGCGAAAGATCGTGCTGGCTGGAGAGGCATGATGGTTGATGCCCAGGTCCCCCCCGGACTGTACGGCCACAATACGAAGAAGAGGTGTCATGGCCAAGTTATCCCATTTTTAGTCCAACTCTCAACTATGGTCATGAAATTTGGATAACGACTGATGAGATTATATTTCTCCATGCCGTTGCGGTAGTTTTGTCTTCATGATAGGCTTAGAAACGCGGCAGTACGAAGAAGGAAAGAGTTATATTTTGTTCGTACGGATGTCCTCTTCGTCTTGACTTCCAAGCCGTGCCTTAGATGCCACTTTGATCAGGTAGACAACCTCTCTGCAGACCCAGGACGAGGTGGAGGATTAACTTGTCTAGTTGCACTTGGGAATAGCTCCTGATGAGTTCGAGTCGATGGCGGAGGATCGAGCGGCCTGAAGGTCTCTCGTGCATGCATTACCACCGCAACCCCTTTAGTGGAACAAGCGGGTTAGAGAAGATGATGATTATAATTGAGGTTCAATGTAGTTAATGTGTAGAGTTAACTTATTTTCAAGCTCCAGAATTACTCTTGGCTTAATGATTTCCAATTCATCGACATCGTCAACTCACATGATAGTGGTCGCCAATCAACCGCGATCTAAGATAACAAGGTTATTGATTTTCTCCTGCAGGCTGTATTTCCCAATGACGCCATCAAACATGCCCTCTTTTCCCAGCTGATCATTGAAATCTCCTTGGTGTCATAGCTGGGGCATCGATCGTATGTTCTTTCTAGGAGATCAGTAGATCTCATCCTTGCTATTTTCATCCTTCTCCTCTGTCAGAGCGTGAGCGCAAAGCAGGCTGATGTTCCCAAATTTAGCCATAATGCGGATTGTGGTGAAGCGTTCACTTACGGGATCGTAGCTTCAGATTCTTTGCCTAAGTTTGCCTTGAACAACAAATCCGCATCCGAATAAGCAGTCGCTGTAGTATATGTCGCAGTTCTTCATCTTCCTTCTGCCCGGCCCATTCCACCGCACTTCCTGGATGGCGGTGATATCTGCTTTGTAGCAGTCAAGGGCCTCCGCAAGTTGTTCGGCTGCTCGTGGTCTGTTAAGGCACCTCACATTCCATGTGCAAAATCGAAAATCATTGTCCTTAAAACGATTGCATGGATCGTGAACAGTTGATTCGTCCTTATCCGAGGCATGTCGATGTTTCTGAACTGACAAATTTTTACGTGGTAAGGAAGTTAACCTTACGCACAGGCTACAGGCTGGTAGGCCATGCCCATTATTTAACCCTCAGGCAGAGGGTTTCGCTGCATACATTGGTTCACCACACAACGGATGTTGTGATGGCTATACAGGGGGTGCCAGGAGGAGGCTGTATGCTAGCTGAACCCTTGCAGGGATGAGAATAGTGTTGGCAGCTCGCCATGTTGAGTGAGATCAACGACGTTACCTCGTGTGCACAAGCCTATGCCCCACTAAGACGATCGTTATATGCACTAAATCATCTACAGTATCATGTCACAACAGACATCCTACAACAGGTATACTTTACCATTGTTGAATCTAAGCTAAGGTATGGTATACTTGCTTGGGGCAATGCATCAGCCATATCCAGAGGCTCGAAAAACTCCAAAATTTAGCCCTGAAGTAGATAGGCGTACGTTACCAGCACAACATTCAGGAGCAATGGTGTCTCGAAATGCTTTCATTAAAAGATATCTTCAAGATGATCCTTCTGCTGGAGTATTACGATGACAACCGATTTGAAATACCGATTCAACAAAAAGGCGAGCTCAAGGATCTAACTCCCCTCCAAGTCATGTGTGTCCTATTTTTGCGCTTTTTGCTGATGTGCTATTTGTGTGCACTTTGCTTGTCTGGAAGAAATTACTGCCATGACACCAACCTTGAATTTTGCCCGTTTTTTCAAACAGTGGGACAACCCACCACCACATCTTCCTCTATACAACCATAACAAAAAAAAAAGAATATCTTTCAATTACAGATAGAACATGAAACAAAAAAGAGTCACTTCATTCAATTTATTAAAACTCAAAAAACACACCTTCTGGGAAAAAATTGACTAGCTTCTGAATCAAACATCAATTGTGGGAAACTGCTCACACTTCTGAAGCCTTACATTACCCAAGTTCCACTGTTTTACCTCTCCACCCTTAACCTAAATCGAAATTACAACTTCCACGCAATCGTCGTCTGCCCTCCAAGGTATTCCCGCCCCAGCCACCGGCCGTGATCCGACGAATAATCGATGCTCAGGTTCGATTACTACGTAACAAGGTGCAAAATTATCTCTGCCCTGCATAACTCCAATCAACCTCAAACATAATTATGCATCCCCGACAACCGCATCGGCAAATCATTCGCTCGTTGCCGTCAGCCCCTAATGACTGCCAGTTGTGTACACACGCACGAGCGAAGAGCATCATCATCCCATTCGGCATATTCGATAAACAGCAGCCCTCCAAGGACATCGGTGCCGTATTGCAATGCAAATTAGCCAAACACTCTCGCACGCCAGCCACAAGATATATGGGTCGCAAGCAATCGCAAATCAGGTGGAAAATGCATCTGTGCGCATCTCATTTGATTCCAGATAATCGCCGCCCAGCCGGCTGTTTAATTATTCGCAGGCTAAAATTATACAAATGAGTTATCGATTGCAGGCGGCTGGCAGTGCCAACAGACAGGCAATCGGCATGCCTACCAGTGCAATCAGCGCGCACTTGGCAAAGGTCCTGAAATCGGCGTGTGTCATTAGTGCGCTTCATTACCTGCGCTGAATTGATTTTTTTCTCGCTATCAACACTCTGTGGGGGAGCACTCATTAGGCGCGTCACTCGACAGGCAGCAGGTGTTCTTGCGGAGGAAACAGCACATTCTCAAGGATTAGCACTTAATTCCCTTATTTATATACAGCCTTAACCACGCCTCACGAGTTCTAGCTCTAATCCCTGCCACATTCAAAGGCCGCCACCGCCGCTCCAATAGTCGTCACCAGGAGCGCAGAAAACAGCGCCTCTGTGGCGACGCCGAGTGAGTGCAAAAAGGACATCGTACTAATTCTCCTGCATAGAGCGTACTTAGCGCAAAGAGTGATGAGATCCGTTGCTTTAAGTATAACAAATGTTTGGTGCCAAAGCCAATACTGGCAGAGCCATGCCGCCATTATTCGCACCTAAGTGTCCCGACGACCCAACAAGCCGGCATCCGAATATCCGAATATCCGAACATCCGCACATCCCAACACGTCGCGCTCAATGCCGCTGTGACGGCGTCGGTGTCCCTGTCAACGGCAGCGCGACACACACGTACACAAAAACCTCAACCTCATTAGGCTTCCAAATTAAAACAATTCCAAGCAGAATAAAGAAGAAGTGCACAGCCGCACATAAAGCGGTGTCGGTGATGGAGGCGGCGCGGCGGGAGGCGGCTGGGGATTGAGAATGATGTCCTTAAATATTATTCCTGCCTCAACAAGGATAAATTCGTTTAATGTGGCTCCGGGAACCATTATTTGCACAGCCAACTTCCTCTACTCGTCAACTAGACTTAAAGCAGGTAATTTAGCCGCCACTTTAAAGGTGAGTACACATTAGGCAGACAAGTGTGGGCGGTTGGAGCCGTGTGCGTGAGTGTGAGGAGGGTGCGGCGGCGGTGCTACTTCCGAATATTATCCTGATTTAGGCTCTTTTCCGTAGATTTTGGCTGCGCATCAGTGTGAACCAGTGTTGGGTTGCCCCCGACGATGGTTTTGTGTGGGGCGGTTTCTTCTTGGCTGGGGGCGGGCTCCTGTGTAATTGGCTGGCCGGGAGAGGAATTACACAAAGCCTTTCAACATTAATTTGGGTTAAAGTCTGTGTCGAGAGGTTGTGATGTGCCGCCTGATCCGTCTGCGGCAGAGGGAGGGTGGCGTCACTTTGACTGGAGGTAATTGAATAATGACAAAGGGATATGATATCCAAGCAACAGAGTGGATCTTCTCAGATTACATGTTTGTGCGTATATCAGTGTTGGGGAAAAACTCTGAATTAAGTTTCAGTGTAAAATTAAATCTGGATGTTCTTTGCTCCTCTGGCAACTGTCAACGGTTGCTGGGGGTATTGGAATATCCTTGCGGAGTGTCATTCACCGACAAATGTTTGCTTCAGATAGGAAATTATGCGGGACGGAGGAGAAAATCCTTTAAAAGCAATCAAATGGGTACACACACACAGAAATGTCCCTGTACAAGCCCAAATTTTTGTCAAAAATTGAATCCAAGAGAAGCCCTATAAGTATCATGAATGCTCTGCATCAGTTGATAATAAGTTATTTTCCCATTGGGTGGGCGCCACAGTCCGCCGTAAGTCTGGTCCTCACCCATTATACCCCTCTTGCAAGGACGGTCTCTAGACAGCAGCCTCTAGTTTCGCACACTCAGTTGACTGACATCAAGGACATCCTCTATTGCGTTGACCCTCTCTTTAGTCCAGAGCAGTCTTACCCACCCCAAGATAGCATTATCGAGACTGAAGTCGAATATAGCTGCTGGAGCGGATGGACTGTCCGCAGAACTGTTTAAGGCTGCTGGAAATGACCTGGTTGGGCGCATGCACCAGCTCATCTGTAAGATATGGTCGGAGGAAAGCATGCCCGATAAGTGGAATCTCAGCGTAGTTTGTCGGTCCACAAGAAAAGAGACCCCTTCGACTGCGCCAACTATCGAGGGATTAGTCTCCCCAACATCGCATACAAGATCCTTTCTGCCGTACTGTGTGAACGCCTAAAACCGTTTGTCAACAACCTGATTGGTCCTTATCAGTGTGGCTTCAGACCAGGGAAGTCCACCATCGACCAAATCTTCGCACCCCGCAGATCCTGCGAAAGACCCAAGAAATGCAAATCGACACTCACCACCTATTCGTCGATTTCAAGGCCGCATATGACAGTGTGCATAGAGACGAGCTATACAGTGCCATGTCTTGTTTTGGCATTCCTACCAAACTCGTCAGATTGTGTAGAATGACGATGGAGAACTCTCGCTGCTCTGTCAAGGTCGAGAACAAACTCACCGAGACCTTCAATGTGAAAAAAAGGTTTTAGACAAGGCGACTCACTGTCATGTGACTTTTTTAACATCATCCTTGAGAAGATCGTGCGTAACTCACAGGTCATTACCAGAGGTACGATCTTCCAAAAGTCAGTTCAATTGCTAGCTTACGCCGACGACATTGATGTGATTGGACGAACACAGCCAGCCGTCAATGACGCGTTTGCTGGCATTGAAGCAGAAGCGGCTAAAATGGGTCTGGTGGTAAATGAGGGCAAAACGAAGTACATGCTGTCATTACGGAAGGACGCACAACATCGACGGCTTGGACAAAGCTTCACACTAGGCTGCGTCTACGGATACAACGCTTAAGACGGCTAGGCCATGTAAAGCGTATGGCCGTGTAAAGCCTAGGCCATGTAAAGCGTATGGATTGCGTTAGACTTGGCAGTCGTGTAATCATAATGTAATGAAAAATCCAACTTAGGGTCAAAAATTACTCCGAGATCTTTTATTTCCTTAAGGCGATTAAGTCTATGACTATCAATAAAATAATCATTTACTATTGAAGATATTGTTCCACATGCCGCGGAAATTTCACATTTAGAAATATATAGAAAAAGAAATAGTAACGGGCCCAAATGGATACCTTGTGGCACGCCCGATACTTGAAAGTCTAACTAAATTGTATTTATGTGGTTTTCCTTATGCCGAAGATTTCTGTATGGAAAATACTGAAGTAGTCAATAAACCAGTGTCTGACAGAAGACACTCGCTGCCACGCCGTCTTCTCCCTATCGCTGAAAATGGGAATAATAATACGAGGGCTGTCTGATAAAAAACCGACCTCAACGTGAAGCTAGCGGCACAAGTGAAAAAAAGTTTCTACTTCAAATTGTGCGTATTATAATAGCTACTCGCCAAAATTTCAGAAATTTATCTTGCACCATTATCTGTTGACAGTCGTTTTTGTGAGTGTATTTCGGTGACTCCCCCAAAATGGAACAAATTGAATATCGAGCTGTAATTAAATTTTTATTTTTGAAAGGCAATACGCCTTCACAAATCAAAGATGAGTTGGACTCTGTGTATGGTGACTCTGCACCATCGTTTACTACCGTAAAATTTTGGGCAGCTGAATTTAAACGTGGTCGCAGGAGCAGGAGAAGATGATGAACGTCCTGGGCGTCCAAAAACTGTAACCACTAACGATAACATCGCTAAAGTTCATTAATTGGTACTAGACGACCGCCGGATTAAAGTAAGAGAAATAGCTGAGATTATGAAGATGTGAAAAGAAAGTGTTTGCCATATATTAAACCAAGATTTGGGCATGAGAAAGCTGTCCGCGCGTTGGGTGCTGCGTTTGCTTACGCTAGACCACGAACGTGCGCGCATGAACATTTCCAGCGCTCTGTTGGCTCAGTTTAGAGGCAATAAGACCGAGTTTTGGCGCCGATTGAAAACTGTAGACGAAAAAAAAAAAATTGAAAAAGTCGCGTGCATCATGGTTAGGTCGGTTATTTATCAGGCAGCCCTCGTAATTGAGTGGTACTACAGCCCAGGGATGGGGATACCTTTGCTAAAATTCTGCTTTTCCCAATTGCGTCTATAACAAAAATCTTCTAAGATGAATTCAAATTTAGTTTTTTTGGAGCTGACGGCGATGTTGCTTTTGGCACAATAGCAATACAGGAACTCAAGATTCACTCACTGTAATGAAGAGTAGGGGAGATGTTATTAAATTACGGACAACGCTACTCGTAGACATTGAAGACATTAAAATATTGAAAGGATATTTTGTAAAATCCAGCCAATGATTGCACAGATGATAAGTATACCCTTATCTCGACTTTCCTTGTGTCTAGAACTGGCTCTGGCCAGAAAGTGAGTCAGGAAGGGACTGTTCACGGAGTTTCAAGGACGGTTCCAAGACGATGGAGGGACTTGGAGCTGAGGCCTTCACTAAAAACGACAAGATTAGACTTCACATCTCGTAAGATAATTTTGTGTCAGTCTTCCAGGCGGAAACGTTTGCGATAATGGCCACGACCAATGTGAAGAATAGGTGAGAAGTGCTAAGCATCAGCGTCTGTAGCGACAGCCAAGCTCTGCTTAAGGCCTTAATCTACCACTTTCAAGATAGTACAGGAATGTAAGTCTTTCCTTAATTTGTTCGGAGGATTTAATTCACTAAAACTTGTATGGGCACCACACAATCTTGGGAATCGAGATTACCGGTTAACTTGCTAGGCAAGGACTAAAAGAGGCATTCATTGGATGCGAATCCACCTTGGGCTTGCCCGTGTCCTTGGTTAGGGCTTTCGTCGACAGTTGGGTCTCCCGACAGCATAACCAGAGATGACATGACTCTCTGCGCCTGCTCCCAAATGTCAGCAAAAAATCCGCAGCATTTCTGAAATCTCTACAGAAAGACTGCAGGAAAACTGCAGACAGAAAAGACTGCAGATGACTTCTTGGCATACAAACGTTACACTTGACGTTCGCTAAGACTTAAGTGTGCTTGGACTTTGATACCTTAAGCAACGCCTGTAGAGAAGGTAAAGATACTGCAGAGTACTTCCTCTGTTAGTATGCCGCCTTTTCTCGGATCAGGTGGCGGCTGTTTGGCGCTGAAAACTAAGCCTCTTTATCACAAAAGTGCTCGCTTATTTTCGGAAGTCTATGAAATTACATACACTCACTCTAGTGCAGAGTTTCTCCCCCTCTTATAAAATAAAATCCACTGTCTCTTAAATAAAGTCGCCTTTTAATGGGCTTGACAGAGAATGTCACCGCATTGCGCACTTTTCTTGATAAATTTTTGGTGTATCATTATTACAACTAGAACGCCTCATAACACAGCCGCGAAGCCCGCACATCTTGACATCCATCAGAAGCAGTAGAAGCAACACGTCTCGTCCAGAGTTTCGAACTTCGTCACAGCAGCACAACATTATGTCTGCTGAGATTCGTAAATAAAACTGATGCTCTCAACAATCGACTTGAAGGGATCCGGTAGCAGTCTCTCAATTACCACTAAATCGACCCAGAAACATCCCAACGGCCCAACGACGTCAATGTCAGGGACACAACTTCTTGTTCAGATGACGCAGACGCAGTCTACCATCCTTGGCAGCTGTACTACTGCTACCAATCGAACCCAGCGGCATCTGCTTTCTTCCACATTTCTCAAGGCTGATCTGTCACAACAATAGTACCAAGATTCTGTTTTTGTTAACCCGCCAACCTATCAATTGCTAGAAACAAGGGTATGCGACACAACCTGAGATTCCCTATCGAAATTTGCATTTAGTCACTGGGATGGACGAACAGTACCCGCTGACATACGCACATGTGTGTATTCAGAAATGCCAATAACGGTCCTTGATGTCACGTAAATTCATTGCTTACACGCACTCATGCACAACCTCTCCCCTTTTCGCCGACGCACATGATCTATGCCACGGGTAAATTCTAATTCGACAGCAAGCGTCCATCACGGAAATGAAAATGTTCCATTGCTAGCGGTAATTAGACCCATTCCGTGTTTAACACGAAGCTTAAATTTCGGTGAATGATTTGAAGAGCGCACAGAAAAATCACTATCACACCGACGCACCGACGCGCCGCACTCTGCCCCAATCGGTCGCCACGGCAGCACTAATGCAATTTATGTCACACTCTCCGACGCCCGTCGACTGCTAATGACATCTGCGAACGGGCGCAAAGTGCATTTCTAAATTTCACCCGAATTCTGCGAAACTCCATCACCCGCTGCTACTGCTACTGATGGTGATTGCAGGCGCAAAGGCTGTAAAATCCACCGACACTGCCAGCGATTACCGATGCCATCTGTTCTCCCTGATGACACCTCATTAACAGGATATGCATCAAGCTGAGTGCGTGCCTATCCGCCAACGTCGCTGACACCGCCGCGACCGTCGTGCGGTCGCCGCCACCGCGCTGCCAACTCGGCGCCGAAGTAAAAACAAAGTGGTGCCACATTTTCCATTCACACAGGTACCGTTGCTCGGGCGTGCACACACAGACAGAGTGGTGGCGATTGAATTACAGCATCAACTGCTTATGGTAATGAATTCGCACCACTCCACGCACACGCCTAATTGCGTTGCGTGCACAGGCCACACACCATCCCGGCAGCAATGTGCGGATGATGATGCCTATTTGTTTATTTGCATTAACTAACCAACACGTTGGACGCCTACAGCCGACACACTGTCAGCCGCCAGGGCATGCGGTGTACGGCAGCAACTCCTCACAAGAACAATAATCCTCATGCAGCTGGCGTGGGTGAGATGACAAATCGCCTCCTGCCAGTCCGCTGCAGCCTCCGAAGGACTGTCCTGCCTGTGTGGATGGAGTGCACATTACTCGCATATTATTGTAATGCATTCCGGGGGTTGGTTGTGACGATAATTGGATATTTACCCAAACACAGGGTGAGCGCAACAACGGCCTGTCCGTGCTGACGACGGTGACGACGAGAGCCAATATCGGTCTTGGGCTTCAGAATTGGTCAGCAGTGTTTTCGGGTTGGCTTGGATTTGTGGGCTAATGTCCGATTCTGATCCTGATCCTGCCGTGCCGAATGCGTGCTCTGGAATGTCTTTCCGGACATACTGTCCTGACGGCAAGTGGCAGAAGGTAATTTGTATTATGCACGATTACACATGCACTGCCTGCCAGCCGAAGGCATCTTGAACTGGACCTTCTTGTGCCACTAATACCGGTGAATATTGCAGCATTCAATTCGGTGCGTTATTAGATTTGTAGGTCGCCGGGCAATGAGCCGAAGTAGCAAGGTGGCAAGGTGGCAAGGTGGCAAGGTGGCAAATGTGCTACGTAAATTGCGGTTGAATGAAATCTAGGCGGGCATAAATTCGAGATGGGAACGTGTCTGCGAAGATGGCTTTATGGGTGTCACGCAATCAGATATGTGTATCGGATGAATTATGGGGTTGCTGGGGTTGAATTTCATTCGGTCTTAGTTGTGCCTTGCACTGGGTCAAGATGTTTATTCAATCGGGGGGGATTATGTGTGAGAATATCATTATTGTTTGGGGATATATGTGAAGGACAAAGGATGATGTTCTTTACACCTACGATATGGCAGCTAAGAACTTGATAAAGGGGCTTGAACATCATGAGCATTTAAGGATGGGATAATTCAATTATCTCTTACCAATAATTTTGCTGTTAATTTTAAAGGTTTTCAAGATGCATCTGAGTTTGAAGGTGTGGTCTTGAGCAGCAGCAATGAAGTTTATTTGACGGAAAATTTGACACAAAACTTTACCCTTCATTTGGTACAGTAGAATGCAAGGGTCTTCATTTTGGTATCACGAGTGAAGTTCTCCAAAAAGTGCGGCGAATGCAGTTATTCAACGAAACTGCACGAATCACTGAAATTGCTAGCGATCTTCCAATTAAATTTATTCATATTTGAACTTTGTGACCAAAATGTGAAATTTGAGTGCCCGTAAGCAGCCACAGTGAGCCGTTGAGTGCAGTAAGTGTCTATTGACTACCCGAGCTGTGGGAACTATCGCATGTGGGCTTTGAGGGAAGGAATGCAGTGTTGGAATGCACAATACTCTTACCATGGCCTAGCCGTCTTAAGCGTTGTATCCGTAGACGCTTGACTGGGCTCATGCCGCTGTACAGCCCATATAGTTCGTGGTTGAATCTTCTCCTCCAGATGCCAGCAACGCAAACAGGACCAAAAATCGCACGCAGAACTTTTCTCTCAAACAGACTTCCTCATCCGCTTTTAGTAGCGTCCAGGTTTCTGCGCCGTAAAGCAGGACTGGGATGATCAAGGTGTTGTACAAAGTCAGTTTGGTTCTTAGGGAGAGGGCTTTATTACTCAATTGGCTCTTGAGCCCAAAGAAACAGCGATTGGCAAGAGTGATTCTGCGTTTGACTTCGGTACTGGTGTTATTGTCCCTGTTTACTGCGGAGCCGATGTAGACGAAGTCCGTGACGATCTCGAAGTTTCTGCTGCCTAGTGTGACACTTTGTCCGAGACGCTGTCCTTCCTTGATGACAGCATGTACTTCGTTTTGCCCTCATTTACCACCAGACCCATTTTAGCCGCTTCCGCTTCAATGTCAGAAAACGAGTCATTGACGGCTCGCTGTGTTCATCCAATCACGTCAATGTCGTCGCCCTAAGCTAGCAATTGAACTGACTTTTGGAAGATCGTGCCTCTGGTGTTAACCCGTGAGTTACGCACGATCTTCTCAAGAATGATGTTACAGAAGTCACATGACAGTGCGTCGCCTTGTCTAAAACCCTTTTTGACATTGAAGGTCTCGGTGCGTTCGTTCCCGACCTTGGCGGAGCAGCGAGAGTTCTCCATCGTCATCCTACACAATCTGACGAGTTTGGTAGGAATGCCAAAACTAGACATGGCACTGTATAGCTCGTCTCTATGCACACTGTCATATGCGGCATTGAAATCGACGAACAGGTGGTGAGTATCGATTTGTACTTTTTGGGTCTTTTCCAGGATCTACCGTAGTGTGAAGATTTGGTCGATAGTGGACTTCCCTGGCCTGAAACAACACTGATAAAGACCAATCAGGTTGTTGACGAAAGGTTTCAGGCGTTCACACAATACGGCAGAGAGGATCTTGTATGCGATGTTAAGGAGACTAGTCCCTCGATAGTTGGCGCAGTCGAAGGGGTCTCCTTTCTTGTGGACCGGACAGACGACGCTGAGATTCCACTCATCGGGCATGCTTTCCTCCGTCCTGGCGGTATAAACGATCAATGTGAAATATGAGAACATACCTTAGAAACTTATGGTTTTTTGCGCATTCATGTGGTGCTTTTGATTCCCTAGCGTGTACAGGTGGTCTACAATTTATTGCCAATTCCGGGCTGTGACATTAAAGAAGATTAACATAGACAATTAGCCATTAACGTGATAAAAACTGTGGCGAGAAAAAAAGTGAAATGAGAAGTGCAGGAATCAAGCCTTGGACTATGTCAAGGAGAGCACATTCCTGTACTTGACCAGTTTAATGGAAATCTGAGTGAGAATCATCATAAGAAATAGAAGGATGGATGAATTGAAAACAACTGTACTCAAATAAAAGACAATTTGTGGTTTTATTAATCATTTAGGTGACAAATCAGTTCGAAGTCGATGTTTCGACAAATACTAGACTACAATCCTTCTAGGGCTTGGATATAATTCCTTAAGGTATGTATGTGGGTTTAAGGAGGACAAAACGAAGAATATGAAATTTTGAAAAGAACGTCACATTTGCCAGATAAAATTTGAAGGTAGTGAAAGACTTCGTTTACCTAGGCTCTCAAGTAAATAGTGCAGACAGGGTCAGTACCGATATAAAACGCAGAATTTAAGTTGTCAATCAAAGTGGTACAGACGAAGCTAGCACCTTGAAGAAGCCTTTTTGAAACCAAGAGCTTCTTTAATCTTCACCAAAAACTATCAGCGCAAACAGGGTCTTTCATTCAACGTTCTTCTCCTGAACGAAGAACATTCACTGTCTAGACCTTTTTGCGTTGATGGCTTTTGGAGAAGAAGATTATATCACGAGCAGTACGGACTGTACAGCGTCTATGGATTCAATGCCTCAGATGGACATAGGCAACACTCAACCAGCCCGAAAAGTCTTCAACCTCGAACCAGTGAGATGCCCATGTATTCGATGGCGAACACAATTGAAAAATAACCTCAATCAACATGGAGTGCAACATTGGAGGCAAATGGTTAATGATCGCATCAGCTGGAGAGGTTTGTTGATTGGAGCCCAGGACCACCCCGGACTGTAGTTAAGGTAAGGTAAGGCCATGAAGTCCGGTGGGGCCACCACCACCACCACCATACCTGTTGTATATTAAGCTGAGATTCCATTGCTGTGCGAAACTTCGTTGAGCAAAATCAAATCATTTTGCCTGCGTTTGTACGTACTTACTTCAACCCTCCAACGGCCACTAGGTCATCAAAGCAAAAGCCAACGAAAGTAAAGGAAAACTCGATCCAAGCGTATGAGGAAAGGCAAACAAATTAAAAAAAAGGTTTGATGTTTTCAAATCAAATAAAAATATCAGGAAACCATGATGAAATTGACATAGCCGTGATCAGGCTGTCAAATTGACTCGATTACTATTGGGAGCACAAATAAATTCGGCCCAGTTCTTGTGTTCAAAAATATATCTTTTATTAGTAAAAAGTGAACAATTTATCATTCAAGGCATTGTTCGTCGATAGCTACTACTTTTTCCCATGTCTTTGGTCATTTTCGAATATCCCCCTTCGAAAAAACCAGTAGTCGAAGGGAGCAAGGTCTGGAAAATATGTTGGGCCTCCCATTTAAGCGTTTTAAGTAGTATTTGACAGCCTCAGCCCCTGAGGGGCTACTTATCAGCTCGTAGTACACCGTCAGGTCAAATCATATGCAGACCCTAAACCTTTGATGTTTTTCTTTGGAATCGATGTAGAGCATAATGGAACGGGCTCACCAGGATTTGCATAGTTTATTTTTATCTTTGGATTATCGTTTTTTTTTTTTCATTTTCAGTAACGATCCAGCGCAAATTCCCTTCCTTTGATTGTCTTTCAAGAAGCAGTTCCGAGGTGAAAAATCGCCTTTTGACATCCATCGGTTTCAATTAGTATTACACACAATTTCTTTGCCTTTTAATGAATTCAAAATTTCCTCAACCAATGTGAGTTGCTTTGCGTTTTTATTTATCTTGATACAGTTAAGCTTCCTATTCCTCGTCTTTAAACTTTTTGGCCGGGTTAAAAGGCACATTGTCTCCGACCCTAAAATCACCACTTTCGAAGTGTTGAAACTATTATCTGCGTAATTCATCGGTATGAGCAAGCATTTGACGAGCTGCTGCTGCATATTTCAAAAATCAAATCAAAACTTCCCGCAAATCCTGCTTATTAAAGACAAATCCGGACATTTTCGATGAGGCAATAAACAATGTGAAAGCAATGCTCATAAACACTAAATGAAGTAGGTAGTAATTTCTAAGACCAGCCAAAACTTGCATATAGCGCCATCTTTTGACAGCAAACCGAATTAATTTGTACCCTCAATAATTCTGGACTTAGATCCAAGTCATATACCGCAACATTTTTTTCGTAGAAACCGATTGCTGCTGTTGTGGTGAGTTTAGAAACTAAGAGATCACACAGGAAGTGAACCAGCCTGGAAATGACAATCCAGAAACCAGAAGCAACGACGAAGCTGAAGAGTGTTTGGCAGGAAGTCAAATTAGTTCATTCCTATTGCGAAACAATAAGAAAGTTGGAATATACATAAAAACATTTGGTGTGGCATTAAAAAAATAATTTTTTGAAACATTCCGCAGTGAATTTGTTTCAATATTTTTTCAAATTCTTATCCTGTTTGTGTGTGTCTATGTCATGGACATAAAAAACTCAACACTTCTCGCCGGCAAGTGGATCACATGACACATGGTAAAAGGACGCGGCTCACGACAAATTACGGCGAGTATACAAGATCGGATTGCATCTGTGCACATCATCCTAGATGAGTTATGAATTATGTTAACTTAATTGGGTAGTATAAGAAAGTAAGGACATAATGAAACAATCAAACATGACAGATTACTGAACACAAAAGAAGTTTTTATATGGTCCTTCGAGCCGGATAGGATGTAAATGCGGGCTGTGTCAATTTTAGCCTAATAACCACAGCCCGAATAATGTTTGACTGTTGATCGTAAAACACTCCCTCTTGAGAGCTTGTTCTCTTCTAAGGAATGTAGTCTCAGAAGGCGCCTTGACAAAAATGCATGGCAAACAACTCCATCCGCAGATCCGTCATATAGAGCAATTCGTCATTAGATTCACTCCATATATGGCGGCTTGTTTGCTAACATTGTTATTCACATTAACAACAGTCTAATCAGACCTTGCACCAACCTCAAAATAAGATCCTTGTGGACGGAAATGATGGACTGCAGTACCTCCGTGCTATCAATACTCCATTTTAGATTGATAAATCTAAACAGCGAAATGCCGAATAATAACAAAAATAAGCCTCACAAAAATGATGCAGACAAAATAAGTTCAGGCATACGGGGCGTATGTGGAACGTTTTTCTGTCCATTGCTTAGTCGTGCTTCTAACTCCGTGGTCTAGTTGCAACATATGACAATTAATTGCGGTCCAGTGGATCGTCTTTGTAAAGTATACCCCAACAGCAACAATCTCCCCCTCCGCACCTCTTTGTATGCACAAGCGAATCAATCCTGCCAACCGCACTAACAAACCACAAGCCCATCTCCGCCCCCAACGGCTACCCACGCAGGTGAACTCCCATGCATACATCCTTATAAATCCTTCATTTGCTGCGTTATTATGTGATAATATTGTCAATGCATAAACAGATTGCCTTGCATAATTCCAAAAAGCAAAATAGTGTCACCACAATGCGGCATTATTCAATGAAATCCACTCGAACGGATCCACTCAACCCACTTAGGGGCGAGGCAAGCCAGAAATGAAATAAAATCCACTTCACAGGACTCACGAGAACGACGGAGACGACTTTGGCCACCAGTGCCCCAGCCACATAGTCCGCGTGTGTGAGTCACTCCGCCCCCCTCTGAAAGGCTGCATCAGAAGCAGTCCCAGCCACCACTATTACCACAGATAACAATCTAAATTCAAAGCGATTTGCATGAACGAAGCAACGCGTCCGAACACACAAGCCCACACACACACAGACACACACTCGGGGACTATCTCTCATGCAGATGCGATGGAGTGTTGTGCACAAATATTTTCACAGGACACCCTTAAGTACGTACATATTTTCGAATCTGCATCGGCACGATGCACATCTCGAATCTGCCAAATGGATGAAATGGGGCCGCTTCCCCCTTCGCCAGTCAGACTGAGAAGGACACAGCGGACGAGAATGAAAAATAACTCACCGAATCCCGAAGTCTGTTTGCGTCTTTCTTGAACGCTTTCCGCTGCTCCTTGCAAATATGTAAATCTTTGACTCACAAAGAGTGTGTGCGTCCCTAATTCCATGGCCGTGGCCTTCGTCAAGGCAACACAGTGACTTGCCAGAGTGGCATTGCCTTCGCCGCTGCCTCCGCAGGGTAGGAGAGCGGCGACTCCTCTTTTCCTGAAAACGTACATAATAATGATGTTTAGCTCGAATCGTAAATCAAGGGAATTTATTTCGCTGCTCCCGATGCGGACGACCGACGAGCGGACGGACCATGATATCTGCTATCTGGGCTGAGTTGGCATTAAAACTATTTCGTGTTGGCCTCAACTCGGATTCTCGGAGCTAGACAATGGTGCCGCTCCTGCAGCGCAATGGAGCGAGGATTATTTTTGGTGGGCGGCAACGGCGCGGCGTTGGCTTGGCCAAGTGTGGAGAACGAAATAATTTACCGTTTCAGTTGGATGCACCCAACGGGTGACCGGGGGCGAGATAAGAGGAGGGTGGTATTTGCATTTTTCCATAGTTCCTGGTCGAGTTTGGCTGCGTTGTCAAGGACCCCCAAATGGAATGGAACAACAAGTTGAGTCGTATGCTTTCGCCGGGACATGGGGCCTTCCACGCTGGATAGAGTTGCACATAATTAGTGGATTGCATTGTTCAGATTAACTGAAATAGATTGTTGTTGCACGTTGTCGGACGATGGAGAAGGCACACACTCGAGCTCGGATTTTAAGTGGATGACAGTGTGGAGAAGATAATTAAAGCGAGTGCTTTGGTAGACATGTTACCCCGGCATCCGGGCGGGCAGAAGGGGGGGACCCAAAATCAAAATTCATCCGACACAGAGAGAGAACTGTTACTTTCTAGTGGACTTTGCAGAGTTGAAAAACTATGAGTTGTGCAACTTAATGAAGTGGAGATATTCAGCAGTGATGCAATAAAGACAATAGACTGAATAATCATTAGGGTGGTGGGGGGGGGGGAGGGGGAGAGTTTCATTTGAGTTGAGAGGGTTTGGCTGGTGCATTGTCAACAATTGTCAACAAGCAACATTGACTATGCATTGTAGGGCGGTCGTTAAGAGTTGCACACTCCAGGCGAAGTGGGGACGAGTCCTTCAAAGGGAGTCCTTCATTTAGTTCGAATTTAGGGAATTCAGATCCAGATTCGCTGGATTTTGTATTTCTTGTGTAAGTTTTCGCATTAAATGCGATTGCAATAGAAACTTTTGAAATGTCTCGAGCTGAATTTCGCTCAATGGTCGTGCGCTGTTGTTGACTTGGAGTGTTGCTATTGTCCGTAGTGACGATGGTGTTGCTGTCAGCGTCATGCGCTTCAGTTCATAATCGCATTCGGCACCAGTAATGCGGCGATTAAATTAAAATTACAAAATGTAAGTACCAACGATACCGTTTTGCAATAAAACTGAAAACCGTCTTAACTATGGTGATCTTACCAACGGAAAGTTTGACGTGAAAAGGGTTTTTTTACTGCATGGTGGGATACGCAGATATTTTGGTGAAAGGTGATATTTGTGAGGAAGAGGGAAAATTTGCCAAGGTAAACACGGAAGGCACTATCTTCTACAAAACAGTCCAGTTGTTGGGATATGCGGACGACATCGATATCGTCGCGCGTTCCCAACGTGCCGTAGCGGAGGCTTTTGCGGCAATTGAAGAAGAGGCGAAACGAGCTGCCCTAAGATCAACAGGTGAGGGGAAAACAAAGTATATGCTGTCGACTAAAAAACGTTCCGTCACATTACACCTAGGACAAAATTTATGTATCGCCAATTATAGTTTTGAGGTAGTAAAGGAGTTTGTCTACCTCGGGGCAAACGTTAACTCCACAAATGACACCACAGTGGAGATCCGACGTAGAACCACCCTTGGCAACCGATGCTACTTCAGTTTGTCGAAACAACTGGGGTCAAAACTCCTGACTCGAAGGACCAAAGTCTTGCTCTACAAGACCCTTATACTGCCAGTTCTGCTTTATGGAGCTGAAAGCTGGACGATAAGCAAGTCTGCAGAGCAGATTCTTGGTGCCTTCGAAAGAAAAATTCTACGTCGGATATATGGTTCCGTCTGCGAGGAAGGTGAATGGAGGAGAAGACATAACCGCGAACTCTACGAGCTGTACCAGGATGTGGATGCAGTACGGAAGGCAAAAATCCGTCGACTACACTGGCTCGGCCACATCGTCCACGCATGGACAGCAATGCTCCAGCGAAGAGGGTCTTCGAATCTGAGCCTCCTGGTTCGAGAAGAAGAGGACGACCAAGTCATCGTGGATGTAAGACAGCTTGGCCTTGATGACTGGAAGCAGCGTGCCCAGGACCGTCAGCGATGGAAGGCAGCAATTGCTCAGGCTCTGACCCTTCATGGGTCGCCGGCCTGATAAGTAAGTAAGTAAGTAAGTAGGAGGTGAAATTCGAAAATTCTCCACATATTCATGTATGTTAGAGATAAGGCACGCTTTGAAGTGGAATTAAAAGAAGTCAGAGATGGGTTGACGGTCCATTGAAAGAGTCAAACCCAAGGATCAAGTTATTAGAAGGTATTTAGGTTGACCGCGTTTATAAAAAAAGTTTTTATTATTTGTACCATGCATGGGTCGTCCACCCAGAGTGGATCATTAATCAATCGAGAAAATTGTTGCACAAAAACCTTTCGATTTCGTATCTTACGCAACATTGGAGCGATAAGAAATGGCAGTTGAAATGATGGCTTGCAATAGGATTGATAACATTTAAGCCGATTTTCGGAATTTTGAGTCTAATAATGAATTATTATTTCAATAAACAGCTCTATAAGAAATAGGGAAAGGTTTAGTCAATAAGGCGGGTGGGGTAAGACCTCTCATGCACTCTTTTCCAGAGAGTTCTTAATCGAAATAGCAACGTGGAGGTGGAGCGTTGTCATAATGGAAAATTCTTGCCTAGTGTCTGGTCGCATATTCCTCGCTGTTTTTGGCTACTGCTCGCTTCAAACGGATTAACTGTGTCCGGTAGCGTTGTCCATTATCTAATTCCTCAAAATATTCTTAAAGGAACCTGGTGATCCACTGATCAATCAACCGTCAATTCGAGTCGAGTTAAGTCAAAACAATTTGACGGAAAGCTACAATCGCAACAGACCGCTGGGATTTTTCCCGACCGAGTCTCCCTAAAATTCTCCCAAAGTTCGACGCTGCCTGCGCTGACAATAGAAGAAGAATGAAAACGTGTTCAAGAAGCCATCAAAAAAGCTGCCGCTGATGTGCTGGGTTTTACGTCACCACCCCAGAAGAACCTATGGTTTGACGACGAGTGCAGGCAAGCACATGCAGTTAAGCAGGAGGCCTCCCAGGCAACGCTGCATCAAGCAACGAGAGCTGTTCGTGAGCACTATGAACAAAAAAGAAGGGAAGAGAATCGGCTTCTCAGAAGAAGAGCAAAAGAGAAAGAGAATGAGAAACGCGCGGTCGAAGAGATGGAGTGGTGTTATGGCAGAAATGAAGTTCCGAAGTCTTACCGAAAGGTGAAACAGCTATTCGGTGAATATAGGGTTCGGACCGAAGCAGAATCTGGAATCTGGAAAGATCATTTCTGCAAAATTTTAAACGGCGATGACGGCCTAAGTTTCGCTGTTAGGCAGAATGTTCCACTTAATTTGGACGATGATAGGCAAGAATTCCGTCCCCCCGACTTAGACGAGGTCAAGATAGCAATATCGATACTGAAGTCGAACAAAGCTGCTGGAGCGGATGGACTGTCGGCAGAACTGTTTAAAGCAGCTAGAGATAACCTGGTTGGGCACATGGACCAGCATCATCTGCCAACTATCAAAGTATTAGTCTCCTTAACTTCACCTGCAAGATCCTCTCTTCTGTACTGTGTAAGCGTCTGAAACCGTTCGTCAAAATCCAAATTTTCGTACTATGGCAGATCCTGGAAAAGACCAAAGAAGTGCAAATCGACATGCACCACCAATCCGTCGATTTCAAGGCCGCATATGACAGTGTGCATAGTGAGCTATGCAGTGCCATGCCTAGTTTAAGATGGCTAGTTCATGTTGACCGTATTGACACCACCGTTCCAGCCAGAAAAGTCTTCGAATTCGACCCGTTGGGACAACGCAACAGAGGGTGGCCTAGACTGAAATGGCGCACACAAGTGGACTTTAACGAACTTGGAGTGCGCAGCTGGAGCCAGTTAGCAAAAGATCGTGCTGACTGGAAAGGCACGTGGTTTTAGGCCCAGGTCCTCCCCGGACTACAGTGCCACAAGAAGAAGAAGAAAAATCGTTGTCCATTGAAGGTTTCGCCCGGTTTAAACAGCTAAAAATACAGCACACTCTTCTTGTTAGACCAAATAACATACAGAGCATGCGCCATGGATTTTTGGCTTTACTGTTGATTTGGCTGGTTGGACAAATACTATTCGATTGCTTCCATTTTCATCACCTGTAACAATCGGATGCAACGAGTTCCTATTTTGGCGTTCCACCAACATTTCGGACATGCAAATCCGCCCTTCTGCTGCTCCATATCATCCCATCTGTTGTCACGAAGGGAGCATTTCCCCCAACTCATTTTATTGTTTATACATTGTGGATCTTATCATCGTATGCCTTTAAAAAAATTACTCGCAATATGTATTCAAGTTTGCGTTTCTTACCAATTCAGACTTAAATTCTGTATTCTCGCGTTTACAGTTTTGGCACCATATTGCTTCTAGAAAGTTCATCTATATGTAGCATAGTTTGCACGTATAAGATTGAATCAGGCGCAAATTCTGTAGTTATTGCGCTAAACGCTATAGATGATCAATCAATTTATCAGCCTTCTGGTAGTAGACACGTAAGATTCATAAATTCAATTTCATGGTCCTCACTTCTTACGATTTGAATATCTCCCTGCAGCTTGTACATTTTTGTTTCATTTAATTATCTGCGACTGTCTCGTCCTGTTCAGTCTAGTATACACTCATGAGTCACAATGGTTACATCAGACAGCCACCTTTTAACTCTATATGACTCCCATAATTACATTTCAATTCAATCACGGTCAGCAATGTAAGCTGCCCATGGAACATGAATAAAAGTACACATTGCACCAAACTGTCTCTCACTCAGCGGACCAACAAATTCTCTTCATATTTATACATATGTCCCACAGGACACGTCCCCACCAGCCCCCTTTAGGCCCTAATTCAATGAACCATGTTAATTTCTAAATTTATCCAATTCACCCGTTCAGCAGCTTTGATCTGCATAAATCTGATTAGACTACAGTGTAACATTTCCCATTCAACTGCACCTAATTACGATCGCATTCATTTAATGGCAGTGACCCGCGCGCATCAGCCGGGCGACTGTACGGCATCGCAGCCCCAACAACTCGGTCTCCCTGGGTAACCGAAATCAAAATTAAATTTTGTTGCCTAAACAAATAATCAAATTTGCCGAGGAAAAATAATCAGAAAATCTAAATATTTAATCCTCGTCAGTTTGCGTGCGTGTGTGTGTGGCCGGTATGTGCAGCTGCTGTCGACGGTGGTTCTGGCACTTTACTTAATTGTGGATGAGTGCTTGTTTTACCAAAAATAAAGAGCGGGAACGACCGCCCGTGAAATTCAACAAACAGAACTGTATTTCTGTTGACGAGGATATGCTGGATGTAGTGTGTTAACATGACGTGTGAAGGGGAGCGCAGCTGACCATAAGGATATTTGGTTGATGTGCTGTTTGAGGTGGTGCTTTGGGGGAGACGTTGGTTCTTTGAATTTTTAAATAACCGTACGTATCCAACACTCGGGCTGAGAAAAATTCCAACAATTTGAAGAAATTTAACCGTGACTTCTAATTTATTGTTATTTCAAGCAATTGGACGATTGTGGTTTCTCGGGGGGTCAAGGAGCAATTGAGTAATATGGCGAAGCTTTATGAAGCTTTATTACACGCTCTCACGGTATACAGTGTACCAAGCGAAACGTAAAAGCTTGCACCCTCATGTGGTCAGAGAATATTAATTGCTTTTGAAGAGATTCTGAGATTTAAATATCCAGAGTCGGTATTAAACTCTAGGTCCACTTGATATACAACTTAAGCACGTGTATCTGAAGAACAATGTAGCGAAAGTCAACAAAAGTTATGCGTGACGATATGTATTTTGTATTTTGTTGTAGCGTCGGTTAGAGATCTAGATCACACAGGAGTATGGGCGAGTATAAGAAGAGTTCCCAAATGTGCCCTACTTAAAAAATATAACCTAGCACTGTATCCAAACAAAATCCACAGCGAAATAAAAAAAAATAATTGCAAACACGTTTAAAGTGTGTTAAAAATTGCGCCACTACCAGTTTTTACTTACTTTCTGTGTAAACTTTTGGCAAGTTTTCTTAAGTTTGCTTACACTTACCTTTTGTTAAGATTTTTTTTTTCTTAGATTTTGTGATATAACAGTAAACCAGGATTATGAAGTGCGTTAAGAACTGCCTCACTCCATTTATTGGTAAGATAGCCCAGTACGTCTTATTTGCCGTCTATATTGCCCTTTTTATGTTTGAAATTTATTTTGTTGATGAAAGGTGCTGCACCAGGCCCAAAATATGCAAACCATTATCCGGAGTGGTTAAGATATTTCTTAGATACTGTAAAGCAATTTTTAGCATACCTGGTGCTGCGTATGTGTAATGGATCGCATGCTAGCACCACAAGCCAACATCAGTCTTCGTTTGAAATAAGCTGCATATTACAATTACAGGCGCCTTCTTCAAACTCATAAGAGATGTTAATTATGCCTCATGATGTTATCTCCATTCCTGTAGCTATCAAAAAACTTCCAATCGAGGACGATTACGATGAAAATCTGTCAGAAAGCTTTATTGCTTGTGGAAATATGTATCTTCATACGAAACTTAATAAAATAATTTTAATACCTTTCAAACTTTAATTCCTTAAGGTTCCTAAAAATCTGATTCTGGAAGGAAAACAGCCGCCTAATTAGAATAAATGCATTCGCAGAGAACAGTCGTCTTTATTTTTGCTTAAATTAATAAAAACCTATTATTTATTTTTTTAAAACTAAGAAAATGTTTTTTTTTTAAACTTAGCTATCTATTGAATTTTCTACAAAAACATCTTAAACTACCTTTATATATCCTATTCTAACTTAAATATACTTACGACTAACCTTTTTTATTTTTTATTTATTTTTTTTTTCTTTTTTTTTTATTATAGATTTATATTTAATCTTAATTACTAACTTAACCTAACTTATACTAAATGTGAGTTGGCCGTGGGGGACCAACCCTAACCTACCAGGCTGACAACATCTGGGGTTCCTGGTGTGGCTCTAACAACCAGTAGAACCCCCGCTCCTTATCCGTGTCCATCCTATCACGAATGGAGATGGATGTGCTGAACCGGAGAGCATCCCGACTAACGACGTTGGCATCGTACAACAGTCGCCTGTCCACTGTCCTTCTCACCACGTGGTAGATAAGTGGACATGCCTCCGCATCCTGGATCAGTCCAATGCGGTCAAGATACAAGAACGCTTCCGGTGGAATAAAACCCCTTCGGTGAGCGTTCTCGTGGTACTCGTCATTTCAATAGTAGGCCCCTAATATAAGATCATTCTCAGAGGTCATGGCTCGTGCAACATGCCTCCGAATCAGCTTCTTAATAAATAATTACCAACCCTAAGACCTCATTAGGATAAAACTTCTTGTAGTCGGATACCGGGGTTCTGTACTTCTTGAGACATGCCCGAAGACATTGTCTCAAATAGATGCTAGGTGCATCCTTATATTTCTCGAGGTTGTTTGCTGAACATACGAGTAATTGGGGGGAAGTTTGAAAACAAAGTGTTGTGTGTAGAATGTGGTCACATTCAGACTGTTCTTGCATCGAAAAAGAATATTTTGTGAGTGGCTATGAATCTAGGAAGGTCCAGATTGGATTTTCGAATTGAACACGTTTAATTTCTTACGGTATCTTCTGTTTCGAGTTTCTGACAACTTTCAAAAAATTATAATTGTCTACAAAAGGCTTGTCAAATATCGCCGTCCGGAGACAGCAAAATACTGTAGGTCCCTTGTAGACGTGAGAGAACAAAAGCACGCACAACACGAGTACTTGCTGAAGAACATAGGCCTGGTCTCACGCACTTTACTCGTAACTGTTTTTGAAACTGAAATAGGAAGATCCTTTAAGTTTTTGTTTTTAATTTTTGTTATATTAGTGTTTTTAGATCTAGCTCCTACAGGTTGAAAGAAAAATTGTTAATAAGGCTGCTTAAAAGAAAACAAAGATATATAGTTTTTTTATGGAATGAGGAAGCCATATTTGACTCACTTACCCTATCTCTTAAAAATCTAATTGATGAACCTAGAACAAGAAAGAATTAGGTGAAATTTGTGCATTTAAAATTTTAAATAAACTTTCTAAAAAACGTTTTTCAGCATAGACTTAGGAATAAATTTGCAGGCAGCAATTACAGGGCAAGACTGTTAAACTGAAATTAAAAAAAAATATTAAAAATTATTTTTGAACCCCACTCCTCTTAGAAGCTTCAACTGATTGTCGGTTTCGTGTACTACATTGAAACGTACTGATTCCGCCATGGCGAAGTCGGCAAATACATCGACTAACACGTAGAATTTCCCAGGAAGTTTTATCTCGCTTCTTTCTAGTTGCTCTCATAACTCAAAATTGATTCAATTGAGAAGCTTCCCAAATCTCTTCCTTTGGGGTCAGTAATAAACTCTGTAGAGGAGTCAAAGTAAACCATAGCACGCAGCACATAAGTTGTTTCTGGTCCCTTGTAGTTTGTAGCGTCATTCAGGTTTTGTTTACAGGCTATCAAAGTTTATTTTGCGTATACTAGATATTAGTGAATTAAAAGACGACCCCATTTGTGTGTGAATATAACTAGTCCTTAAGCAGCAAAGTTTGCTGCAAGTTCTTTAGCCAACGGACGGTCAATATGATGCCAATAGAGGTACATGAAATCTTCAAAAAGATGCTTACCCGACAGACAATTCATTTCTCTGCTATCGACTCTAATTAATCTTGAGCTATTATCAACCTCGACTAGGCCAATTTTTGAAGTAAACTTAACCTCCTCGCAATGGTTCTGCCGGGCGATTGCCTTCTTAAGTACACCTCAGAAGTAGCGATGAAGCTGACATATGTGTCATGTGGTCAAACCATCGACGTGTACCCCCTTCTGTCCGAAGAAGTAGCTCTTCAACATAGAGTTCCCAATCCACTGTCGCGATTCCCATAATACTCCGCCTTGTAAGTTCCGTAACGGCACGCAAAAGCCTCATCTTGGCAGCTCGAATTTCCCTTTCTATTGTTCCCCTTTTTGTTATAATTTGGTTGAGGTCCTTCTCCACTTGTGTGCGCCATCTTAGCCTAGGCCGTAATCTGTTGCGTTGTCCCAATGGCTCAGGTTCGAGAATTTGGCCAACTCGGCTTTCCGTATTTTTGATTCTCCAAGCTGCTTCAAATATGATGCAGCACGGCTAGTCCTACAGCTCAGTGTTGCTCCTCTCATTACTCGTGAAAAAAAAAAACCCGAAATACTTAAACTTCTCCATCTGTTAGGAGGAGACTCCACTAGCATGAAGTGTGCATTGAACAGGAGTTTTGAAAATCACCATTAATTGGGCAGAGTCCTTCATTCCAGCATCAGTACATACGACCACAAATCTATAGAGTGAGCACTAGAGCTTCGTCTGGAAACTGTACTGACTTACACCCAAATCTTTGAATTTGTAACTTTCCTCGGTTCGACTGCGCTACAACATCAATCGAATAATTAAGAAAAGAGGTGACAAGACGCACACTTATTGAAGCATAACGTGAAGAAGATTTTCTAATGTTAACCCGAACCCATCTCCTAAAGTTGGTGTATAGAGATAAAATGACACTCAATAAGGTGCCATTTTATTAAATTAAAAATAATGAATGAATGGGTTGGACTTAAATACATTCCATTCTGCGGGACTTCTGCCGTGGTTCAATGGCTTCCTAAGAGTGAGTGAAGAGCAAAGTTTGACCACAATTTCCTAGACAATTGCTACTCCCTGTCGCACTCCTAGTTTTATAGGTAGATCTGTGAAATATCAAAAAATCATATATACATCGTCAACGGAATACCACCTGAAAACTTCAAATAAATCTGTGGTGAAATGTTCCCTTGTGGAGGAATAATTTCCAAGCAGACTGTATCCTTTAAGCACATCCATTAAATTTTAGTTCAAACCACAAACTCCAAAAAATAAAACAACATACTACCCCCATGGACCACATTTTGGTCGCTCATCGACATAACTTCAAGTTAGTACCCAAGATACGAGTGTATAACATTTTAACGTTTATAACTTGGAAATTAGTTTTTAATTAGAAATGTTAACAGCCAGAGCCCGCATAAGCTTCACGCAACTACCGCTGCCAGCACCAACGCTATCGCTCAGACAAGGACAAATGCAAAAAAATGTGAATTTCCCAACCAGGAGCAATGTTGATAGTCCTGTTTGTTAATAGGGAATTGCGACGATGATGGAGAGAGCACTACTAGTGGGTTTACATTCACGTTCACATCAGCAATCGTGTGGGGCGGGGGATGGGGTGAAAGGCGTGTTTGTTTATTTATATTCCCGGACCCTCGATGTTTGACTTGTTTTGCAATTTCGGTTAAAGCTTCAACCTCTTTACTCCCCACACCCGCACAACACCAACAACACACCGACGACTGAAGTTTAGTATTTACCATTGGTTGCGGGCACAAAAAACATTAACTCCAGCAAAACAATTGAAAATCCTTGTCCGCTGCACATAAGCGTTGCGGTGAATAAATGGCTGTTTTATCGCTTGCCATTATTGTGTCCTAAAAAGCTTTTAGTTATTGGTTGAAAATTGATTTTGGATACTTAATGCCGCTTTAATATTTCCGTGCTCGCTGTCGGATTAAATTCACGGATGGCTTTGTTTTATGATCCACTTTATAGGAAATATGAGCCGAATTAACTTGTAAAAAGCGAATATCTGGTAAAAGTTTGATTGAGTCATGAAAGCGAATGGGGGGATTGCGTGGATTAGGGGCGAGCGCGTTACATGGCCGTGCTTTGATAGCCTTTTGGCTGTTGATGTGCAAATAATGCCATCAATATCTGCATTGCGTTCAGTAAAAAGATTTAAGTGCATCGTTTTGCATTTTGTTCCGAATTACCTGCATGGAGGGGGTTTTTGAAAAAAAAAACAAGGACTGTAGGAAGATTAAAGCGTTCCAAAGCTTTAAGTTCAATAAATTTGAATATTTGTCATCTGATTCTGCGCGAGAGGAAGGGGTTAAGGGTAATGAACTCACCAAGACCTTCAATGTCAAAAAAGGTTTTAGACAAGGCGACGCACTGTCATGTGACTTTTTTAACATCATCCTTGAGAAGGTCGTGCGTAACTCACAGCTCAACACCAGAGGCACGATCTTCCAAAAGTCCGTTTAAACTGCTAGCTAACGTCGACGACATTGACGTGATTGGATGAACACAGCGAGCCATCAGTAGGGCGTATGCTGGCATTGAAGCGGAAGCGGCTAAAATGGGTCTAGTTGTTAATTAGGGCAAAACGAAGTACATGCTGTCTTCAAGGAAGACACACACAGAACATCGGCGTTTCGGACAGAGCGTCACACTAAGCAGCAGAAACTTTGAAGTAGTCAAGAACTTTGTCTGCATCGGATCCGCGGTAAAGAGGGACAACAAAATCAGTACAAAAGTTCAGCGCAGAATCACTCTTGTCAATCCCTGCTTCTTTGAGTTTTAGACCCAAATGAGTAAAAGAGCCCCCTCCTGAAGGACTTATTTGGCTTTGTATATCAGTTTGGTCATCATAATCCTCTTTCATGGCGCAGAAACCTGGACGCTACTAACAGCAGATGATGAAGCCCTTAGTCTTTTCGAGAGAACAGTTCTGCGTGCGGGTTTTGGTCCTGTTTGCGTTGATGGCATCTGGAAAAGAAGAGCCAACGACGAATTTTATGGCCTGTACAGCGACATGCACCTAGTCGAACTTCTTCGGATACAACGCTTTAGATCTCTAGGTCATGTAGAGCATATGGGCACCACCGCTCCGGCCAGAATAGTCTTTGAATCTGAGCCATTGGTACAACGCAACAGAGGACGGCCTAGGCTAAAGTGGGGCACACAAGCGGAGAGGGACCTCAACCAAATTGTAGTGCACAATTGGAGGCAGGTGGCGAGAGATCGTGCTGGTTGGACAGTCATGTTGGTTGAGGCCCAAGTCAAGCCCGGTCTGTAGAGACATGAAAAGAAAAAGGAGAGGAAGTAGATACACCATAGTCTTCGTTTCAGCTGCACTTCTCTTCTAATTAAAGAATAAAATCAAAACTGCCTACAAATCCTTTCTATTTAGGTCGAAGCCGGACATTTTTAAAAGAGAAAAAAAAACAATAGCTTTTTTTAAAACAGAAGCTAACACTAACACTCATTACTGCTGACAAATGTCACACCTTTCCAATGAAGCAGGTCATCGCTTCCAAGATCAGCTACAACTTGCAAGTGGCGCCATCTTTTGAAAACGGATCGAATTCATTTGAACTCCCTTTTTTTTTAACTGATAGTATGTCAAAGAAAAAACCGCCTAATTGGTAATGTGCACTCGCTTCCTTGAATTTCAATGAGAACGTCTTCACTTCCATGGCAACATCGCTCGGAGGCTAACATCTGCTCGTTGCCATCGGGATTGGTGTTGAGAAATGATAAATGGAGATGAAAATGTTCTTCATGTTGTGAACGTCATCAACATACACCCAACGCAACCGCCGAGTGGAAAGGCAACCCTAACGAATCTGCAAGATTTGGTCGCTTTGGCTGTCGCTGTTATTCGATGTGATTACATCCCTAATTACGAAAGACACTGTGAAATGGAATAAGTGATAAGGAACTCATTTCCACACGCCACCGTAAATTTACGCCACATCGGCATTAAGAGATAATGAAGCGGCATCCTTCGCAGCCGTTTCAGCGATAAGCACTCACATTTCAATTCCGACATCATTTCATTTTCGGTGGCTTCTGTGTAAAGAATTCATTCCCGTAGGCAATATCGACAAACAAACTCATACGTACGTCAGCCAAGTAGCGCCGATTAATATTGAATGAAGTACAACCGGATCAGCGCACATCCAGGTTGACACATTGCCGTGCCGTGTGCCGTACAAACCTGTGCCGGTTCAACTCTTTTGCAGTTAAAATATTTCGTTTTAAACTTTCAAGGACCTCGGTAAGTATTTAAGTCCCTTCTGTGCCGTTCGGTGGGGCAAAATCCTGTTTGCCGCCATGTATTGGGGCGTAAAAATTCCGTGTATTGCGGAACACGATTAATAATTTGTCAACTTTAACCGTGTAATTGATTTATAAAACTCAGTCGCCTGGATCGCATTGATCCTTTCCATTGTGCGCGGCTACCCAGTCGAAGCGTACACGGGCTGAGAGGAGACTCCGCATATGTGTGATTGAATGGCTTCACATGAATATTTCATCTCGTCAGTTACTGAAAATCAAAATTATCCAAGGGATCCAACTAGGAGGGCGGCCTAATCAATTCACTTGGAAAAAAGTTTCTGAAAACTTTCTCTGCTACGTTGAGGGTGGCTCATGAGTGCGTCTGGTAACCTCTAGTCACTGAACTCGGCTTCGTGTCTCGACAAATCACCCACCACCACCCTAGGCAGAGGTGAACTCCTGGAGTTCGGCCGCACGGAAATTATTGCCATTCAAGTGTGCACTGCAACTCGGGGAGCTCAAGTATAATTTTATCCCCTCGGACACCAGCTTAATGGGGGATTATAGCAGTTGTTTATAGACAGAGTCCTTATCATGGAGACTTGCAGAATTCAACGGGAACCGGCGCACGATGACTCGCAACCCTTGAGATGCCTTTAATGCCGTTTATTCATTTTCTGAAAGGAGTCAGTCAGTCCAACCACAGGACGCAATGATTGTTGCGCGTCCTTGGATCTTGGGGATCGATATAATCACCCAGTGCTCGAGTAAATTGCGTGGTCTCTCAATCTCTTTCGGTCTGCCCAAGGTATTCACCCTCAACCTTCAATTCTGCTTGGGACTTACCTATGTCCGGCGGTAGTTCGCTGCCATCCTCGGTCGGTCGGTCAATATTTTGAGGTGATGGCACGGCACTGCATAAATAATTCATATCGACTGAGTGGAGCTGAATAACTTTGTTTTATTTTTTCGCATGGCTGGTATTTGCCCGCGCTGCAGATATGTGCCGGAAAAGAGCGACTGTCTGCTTGGGGGGGTATCAGAGTCCTGCTCGCCATTGTCAGTCCATTTATTTATTGCACCGGACTCTTGAAAGCTAAATAATTAATAATGAGTGTTGCTATGATTCGAATAAGGGAGTTTATGTCATTTTATTAGTACTTTGGTCTGTGTTACGTTGTGGTGTGTGGATACGAAGCGACTCGAGTAGATGCTAATCGAAGAGGACTGCTTTTTCAATTTTAAATCAATAAATAGACTTCCCTTAGTTGGAGTAAGTGAGTTTTATGTGACAGCATGGATGGCAGAGATGATCAAGGTACCAACTTGGTGCTTCCAGGGACGGCTTTTTAGCGCAAGATTCTATGCCTAGTTTGGGTACTTAAATTGTTGCGGAACCGAGGTAGACGAAGTCTTTGACTCCCGCAGAGTTTTTACTGCCCATTGTGTAGCTCCTTTCTAGACATCGAAGTGCAGTTGTGCGTTCATTTTTTTATGATAAAATACCCGTTCTCTTGTTCCCGTTCACTGCAAAATTCGATTTCGACTCTTCTGTCTAAATGCCGGAAAAAAGTTTCATGGAATTCTTCATGAAGTTTTTTATGAGACTCGCACAGATGTTGAAAGAGTCATATGACAACAAGTTACCTTGTCTAAAATCTGATTTGACATAAGATAAGATTGACATAAGAGGTCTTTGTGGGAGCAGCGACAAAGTCCGTCACCTTCAAAAGCCTTGCTCGACATCATTCCATCAATTTCGAATTTGTTTAGGTCATCTTCATCTTCTTTCCATGGAGCTACAGTCTGGGGTGGACGTGGACCTCAAACCATCATGCCTCTAGCTGAGAAGCTTCTCCTCTACAACAAATGTATGCTGGCGTTGAAAACGTCTCTGCTTTGTCTCAAACATTCTTCTTCTTTCTCTTCTTTTACTGACATTACAGTCTGAGCTGAACCTGGGCTTCAGGTGGCACGGTCTGTCGCGAGCTGCCTCCAATTGCTCACTTCAAGTTGGTAGAGTTCCTTCTTCACTTGTGTTTGCCATCTTAACCTAAGCGTTGTATCCGAAGACGCTTGACCAAGCGCATGCTGTCGTTCAGCCGTCATCTAGATTGAATGAAACTTTCTGCCTGATGTCGGAATTAAGGTCGTTATCATTCGTTATCAGTCTGCCAAATTTATTTTTCTAAGCTCTCAGTATCAGCTGCGATATCGGCTGCATTTGGTTTGGTCTTTCTTTTTCTTTCTGTGAAGCCGAAACTTTTCCTGTTTTCCTCTTCTTGTAAAACTTAGGAACAGCTTCCTTAATATCTTGCTTGGTTGCAGGATATGCCTTCTGTTTGACTGCTTATCTTCACTGTTCGTCAAACCGTCAGTTTGTTCTATGTACTGCCCAGAAGATCAGTGGCGTGTTTGATGGTTCTAAAATACGTTTCAATTCATGTTCTATTCTTAGTGCAGGTAACGCGCAACCTTGAGACAGACTCGAGAGCAGGTACGGTCCTATCACGTTCCAACGTCAAACCTTGTCACTTTGGTGTAGTAACACATTGGTCTAGTACAGTATCACTTCGCACAACTGTGATTGTCTGAGCACTCTTTCTACTCCCATACTAAACTCCTTTCCTTTTCTCCACCCAGGAGAAGAAAACCTTGAGTCTCATATTATTCAAGAACCCAGCTCAAAGACGCCTATCACCTAAATTTTGAGCGCAAATGGCCTTTCGGGTGAGAATTGCAAGGTAAATACAAAATGAAATAAGATTCAAATCAAAGCACAAACGTACACTCACAAAGGTGTCCACTTCCTCCGTCTCAATCCGAATGAAACAGAAACCATTCTGCACCAAAATCGATACGCCATTTATCGATTTCAATTGTCTCCGTTGCGGACATGCTTAGGTTTCGGGTTATTTACCTTGATATACACATTTCATATAGCGCCTCATTTATTGAGCCTCTGCGAAGATATGAGACACACAGTGCTGCGACTTTCTCCCTCACAGCCATTGTGTTCCTCGTTCGATATTAATTAACATCTCCTTCCGCTTCGACGGCGCTCCGCAGTGGTGATAATAGCAGTTGCGTTTATTGTTAAAGTGTTATGTCCACAAAATTTCGTCGCAAGGCAAATATAACGTCCGACGATTTGTCAATACCCCGGCAAACGTACACATCCACGCACGTACCAGGACTGTCGCCGTCACCGCAAACAAATGGCGTGTGTCACTCACGTGATGTAAAACTTTCTTGAAAGTTACTGAAGTGCGGAGATTCGTCACTGCGATTTGGCGGCGCGTTAATTAGAAGGATTTTGTGATTATGTTTACTTTGGAGAGGTCTATTTATTTTTGCTTTTAAGGTCACTTCTCTTTCGGTTTTTGGTACTTTTCTGATCACGCAAGGGTGGGATATTTGGGACGTGGTATACCAGTGATTATTGTGAACTGCGCTGTTTGGCAACAGTCGGTTTGACATTGAAGACGTTTAATTAGGGTCGAAATGCTTCACCATTTGTCCGTTTTCAGGGTGAACTTTAAAAAAGTACCTGGATGTGATAGTTTTTGTCATTTCTATCAGTTTCGTTGCTAAAATTCTTGCCCCCATGAAATTAAGAGAGGTTTCCAAAATTTTGTACTAAGTTGTTCAAAGTTCAGACTGCAGGCTCCCTTACAAATTACATGCTCAGAGTGAACTCGAAAATAGTTTTTTACCAAACAGAGCTGCCCTTCAGTATGATTTCACGCGTTTCTTCCTCACCACTTACACCTTTTTTTGCAATTTACTCCTACGTAGTTGGAGCCAAATTAGCTTTTTGACAAAGTGTGACTTTTTGGGTGATGCATACTGACGATTCAGTCTTTTCATCTGTAGCAAAGCCCCTTTTTTTAACCAAAATCCTCATGGCAATTTGAAGAGTGAACGTGCTTAATACGAACTTTGATTTTTCAGTCGTCCTTCATTTATCAGTTCGCGAAAGTGTTTCTGGCAATGATACCACTAGGATGAAGTGTCATATTGGATACTCATTCAATAACGGTCTCACCGAAATAGCTTTTGCGTTTTGGCATCGTTAACATATTTTTTGGGACATAAATGTGGGTCCTAAGATCGATACAAAATGTTTTTCGTGTCTCGACAATAGTCCTTTGAGTTAGAATTTCATCATACTTGGACAAGTGAGTTGAAACATAAAAAAAACAAGCTCTTTAGAGTTCCATGTACATCAGTATCGTTCTGATTACCCGCAGAAAAAATAAAAGATGTGTTGGGCCGACCTATAAACATCGATGATCCTAAATACGAGGGCTGTCTGATAAATAACCGACCTAATCATGATGCACGCGACTTTTTCAAAAAATTTTTTTTCGTCTACAGTTTACGTCTACTATTGCCTCTAAACTGAGCCAACAGAGCGCTGGAAATGTTCATGCGCGCACGTTTGTGGTCTAGCGTAAGCAAACGCGACACCCAACGCGCGGACAGCTTTCTCATGCCCAAATCTTGGTTTAATATATGGCAAACACGTTCTTTTGACATCTACATAATCTCAGCTATTTCTCTAACTTTAATCCGGCGGTCGTCTAGTACCAATTGATGAACTTTAGCGATGTTATCGTTAGTGGTTACAGTTTTTGGACGCCCAGGATGTTCATCATCTTCCAAGCTCCTGCGACCACGTTTAAATTCAGCTGCCCAAAATTTTACGGTGGTAAACGATGGTGCAGAGTCACCATACACAGAGTCCAACTCATCTTTGATTTGTGAAGGCGTGTTGCCTTTCAAATATAAAAATTTAATTACAGCTCGATATTGACTTTTTTCCATTTTGGGGGAATTACCGAAATACACACAAAAACGACTGTCAACAGATAATGGTGCAAGATAAATTTCTGAAATTTTGGCGAGTAGCTATTATAATATGCACAATTTGAAGTAGAAACTTTTTTTTCACTTGTGCCGCTGGCTTCACGTTGAGGTCGGTTATTTATCAGACAGCCCTCGTATGTTAGAAATTTTCAGAACTGCTAAAGGACAGACAAAAATTCCCCTCGAGGAATAGTAAAGCTCAGTAATTGCTTGAGAGTCAAGGAATGCAGTAGTACAGGGTTTGCCAAATAAAATTGACAAATAACTGACATGTAGTGGTCGTCGTGGCGTAGTAATGAAGTGTATCGATCCACCATAGAAAGTTCAGATACACTTGCCGAACTGAACACCACGTCTTTCGTAGTACTAGTTGTCCATGAAAATCTTCTCAATTCCCGCCATTTTGAATCGGAAAATAACTGAAGGTTCCTTCGACTACTGGATAGCAATACCTCACAAAGCACGAGTAGGAGATGCAGAAAATAGGCCTAGATCTCTGGTAGGGCGTAGTGCCACTCAATTGTGATATGACTTCCTCAGTTAACTTCAGAGTAGTAACCCCTCAACTCTCACACAAAACATTTTCAAAAGCCTTTTAAATGCTTTCCGTAGCTTACGTGTGAACGTTCTTCACTCTATGAACTTTCTGATACGTGAATGCACACCACGAATGTATCTTCTTTTCACATACGAGTAGAAGTGTCATTTCTCTTTTTGTCAGTGGTCAGTGTTGCTCAGTTATTGCATTAAATAAGTAGCTCTGGGATCTGAGCAGTTTCGATCTGTAGATGGCAATGTACTGGAAAAATACGCCTTACGTACTTGAATCATTTTCGGGTTATCGTTTCTTCATGGTTCTTCACACATAATTAAATTGCTCACAGCCTCATTTTCTAAGAGGAATGATTCAATTGTGACAAACCGTCACTATCTGTGCATAACTGGACAATAATGTCCGAGTCTATCGACCCGAGATTATGTGTGAATATAGCTGTGGATGGTAATGTGCCTGAACAGAAGTAACAGCCCAAGTTCATGGTCTAATTCAAGCTGCTCGTAAGGTCCAAGTTGTGAAGCGTGTGTTTTCGCTGAGTCGACTGCACCCTTTATGCGGATGAACAAACATCTCTCTGCAGAAATATCCCCAAGTTAGTTCGAGGAAAGGCGAACTGTTACCATCGATGTTGAACTGATGTTCGTAAATTGAAACTCATACTTTTATAATCATCTGTGCACAAGAGAATCTTTTCTACAACAGTCACAGTAGAAGCTTAATTTTATACAAAAACATCCTTTAAAAAAATTCAATTTTGTAAATAAGTTTCTAAGGCTCTTTTCTGTCCAAGGAAGATTGTACTGGTTGTAAAGATTTCTTATAGGAAACAGCTATAAGCGTCAAAATTGTCTTTAAAAAAATAGCCCACCCTGTATGTACAAAAAATATTTATATTTCCAGACTAACAGGAGTTCATATGATATGTTGTATAAAACAGATGTAGATGTGCAGAGAGGACCGATTCGGAAAAAATTCCAAAGCCAGCCGGCTCTTAAGAATTTTCGAACGCAATTAGTCACTTTCGGCAAAAACCTTTCCATCATATGCCTAAGAATATTGTACCAATAAATCATTTGCAAACTAGAAACGGAAAACTGACCTTCGCACATTTCTTGCTACCACTCACAGACCGTAAGTGCCAGATTCGATTCCGGGACTGAGCATACCGCATTTTTTTAAATGCCAACTCAATTTCAATTTGCACACAACACTCAGAGACTACTCATTGCCTGTGGAAAACTTCCTAAATTCCGCCGTTCGGAGTCGGCAAACAAACTGTAGGTCACGCCCATTCGTGAGAGATGAATATCATAAAGAAATTATTCCTTGTCCCTCTTGGTCTATAGCGCCCACAATCTTTCATTAACCTAAGTTACATAATTTTCTGTCAAAATGTCTTACGAAAGGAAGAGACTTATTGAAGAATCAAAGTCTATTACGGCGACGTTTTAAATTTGTGGCCTAACAACTTCAATGCTCCAATTTTCCGACAGATGCTAATTAAGACAAACATATGATACTTTCGTGAAGACAAGTAGAAGAAGACCTTAACCAACTTTAAGTGCGCAACTGATAGCAGCTGGAGAGAGATCCTGCTAGCTGCAGAGGTTAATTGAGACCCAAGTCCACCGCGGACTGTTGCGTCATTTACAGAAGTCTTCTTATTTTTCTTCAAATGGCGGTACAGAAGAAGATCTGATACCTTCATTCGCAACCTTGGATAATATTGCAGAAGACCCCTCCCAGACTCTACAAAATTCTTTTGAGGATTTCATTCCTTCTCATTCCAGCACGCATGCATCTTCATTTCCTTTCAGTTGTCGTGGTGAATAAACCAGAACTGCGAATGCCAAAATCGAAATAAGCACATACCAAGCGATATTATTCCCTGCTTATCCCGCCTAAGAGCAGACATCATTGAATCATTTAATTAGCACTCAACTTATCCCCTGCACGTTCCATGCACCAGGGTGGAAGAAATATGTTCGTCGAAGGGGGAATGAGAAAGTCTTCCTCATGTCTTGTAGTGAATCCCCTTCTCGAGCAGGACAATGGACAGAACTAGTAAAACTCAATCCCAGACTTCTGTGCACAAGCAGACATACGTTCATACGTCTGCGGTGCGGTTACAATTGAAGCGAGAAGAAAGACGACCTTGTTGTGCAGACCCACGCTCGTATCACACAAGAATGAGAATTACTGGATGCGGACAACGGAGATGGTCTTGACTGACAAGTGACCCGGCTCCGTCTGCAGATATTGGCTGATTACGAAATCCAATTACAAGCAACAGCTAATCGCCTAATGACCATTTTTCAAATAATTACAAAGGATTATCTGGGATTACGGTTTGCGTTTTTTTTTTTTTCTTGGCTGACGCGGGTGTTTCCGAGGGGCAGAACAAAGAGTGTGTGAGTGAGTGAGGTGGTTGGAAAACAAACAGACTCACAGGAGTTATGACGAGTGCCTTGAACACCCCGACAGGAGTTGGGGTATTGTGTGAAGAGATTAACACTGTTAACACTTCGGTTATGAAGAGAGGTGCGAATGATGTGTCAAGTTCATGAATGATTGAAGGGCGAAAAATGTTACACATACGACACAGTGAATAAATGAGTGTGGAAGCAAAAAATCGACACCGGACTGAATGGATGTGGGAGTGCGCTTTGGAGGCAAATAAACAATTGCTGTATGTTACGGATGTATTTCAAATTTTTCTGCTGAATGTTGAGGCCTTAGTCTCTAGTAGGGTGTGATCAAGGTTTCAGATATGAGGGTTTGAGGGTCTCGTGAAGAGATTAACGTTCTCTTTCGACTCTTAATTTAATCACCTGACAGTGTTTCATATCTCTGACAATTTTTGATATTGCTGGGCCGCATAAGGCTTCGCTATTTCTTTGATGTCCAGTCACAATGGTTTTCTTGAATATGCAGCATCATGACATCTACTTATGTTCTACGATTATCCCGGAATATGTTGATTCTAAGTTTTACTACATATGTATGAGAATCTTAAAAATTTGGACTTTGGACCATAAGCTACACTTACTGCAGCAATATTTTAAGCAGTGCACTGCGATGATGCACAGGCTTTGAGACATCAAAAAAGCTTGTCTTCAAAAAAAGTACATTTTAATAATTCTTATAATTTTAACAAAAATTGTTCGATTTTCATGCGTAAATAGCAAATATTTCGTTAATATTGTGATGCTTCAAATGACGGTTGAGTTTCGCAAGTCTCAAATACCAGTAATTTCATTTTAAAACCACAAAATGAATGATCCTCTACTAGTGTATTCTGATAAATACTTAGGTTTTCAAGAAGAAAGGTAATGACTTCTAAATTCAGCTGGATACACTGGACCCAAAGATGCTTCAACATCTTTAACTCGCCCGAAAAGTGCAATCGCGAGAGATCTGCAGAGTTCAGAGCAGCAGAGTCCCATCATGATCCCCTCATTCGACTTATATGTTTGCCGAAATTGTTCAAGTTACAGGGAATTACATAAAAAAAATAGAGTTTGAACGTGGCGAAAACGGCATAAATCGACTGTTTCTTCTTAGCCCCTGGTATGTACTAGTGTATTCCTGTTTCATTGACGATTTCGAAAGGATAAAAATCCAATTCGGGTAGTGTGTCAAACACTGCTCGAAACATTTCCACTTGTCGGGAGTGAACAAACGTGGCATTCATCTCGCATAAGACTTTCTCAATACTCATATGTCATTCTGGATATGTAACCCTCAACGGACCAGGGTCTAGCCTAGATTTCAGAAGCTTTTCATAGACAAGAAGTACTCTTTGAGTGTTGTCAGCAACTCGAAAGATGTATCCCGGCCGGGAATCGAACCTGAACCTCGGGCGTTTGGGTCGACGCACTTACCCACTACGCTACTGTCACTACAAGCTCATTCTTGTTCGCCTTAATATAAATTAGGGGGTTATCTTCTTAACTTTTCATGCCTAGCTTAGAGGACTTATGCCATTTTAGGATTTCTTAAAGACATTTCACAAAGTGACAATCGAATTTTGTCTTATGCTGTACGTTGGCGTCAACTTACAACTAGGGAATGCTTTTTGTTTCGGGTTAAGACCATCGGCAGGTCTTAAACATACCTACTGATGATGGTTTTTCAACAACCATCTGAGCTTGCATTCAACAACCATTTTCTTTTGCTAAAGAGTGTGTTTTAAATTGAATTGACTATATTCTCCATTATAAAGCTTCCACTGGACAAGCGGTCCCAATTTTTTATTTCAAATGATGTACTTTATTAAGCTACGCTTCGAGTCCTTGTGATTCATCTTCTATGATTCGTTTAGGATCAGTGCTGTAGTGCCATTAAAAGAAGAAGCACCTAGCAACTCCTTGCAAAAGCTTTCTAAGAAGTTGCACAATATTAATTTTACCTTGTATGTACTTTCCACCTAACAAGGAGATTACCGTTACTCACACAGCAGAGTGTATAACAAATCCAGATATTTGCTTACTTGCCCTTGCTGCCTTATGTCAGTGGGTCAATTTTCCCAGGGTTCATGCTAGTGTAAAACCAAAGGCCTCAGTTTCTCTTGTATAAAAAAAAATTTTTGGAACGATCACTCTACATTGGTATGATATGGGACCTTTTCAATGGCTCTGCCCAAATTTGACTTATAGCACCGGGTGGCAATTCAAGTCCGCAGTAAGCCTGAGACGAGAACTCATAACGATCTCTTCTCAAACAGTTGGGTGAACATAATTCTTTTAGGACAGTCAGTACGGTGCACAAACCTAAGCCTTTCCAGGAATTGGGCTTAAGCCACAGTCACAGGGATACTCCGGAATGGGGGCCTACTGCACGGTCAAGTTGAGACAAAGTATAAGTGATACCTGATCTCTTTTGGGACTAGAATGCAGCATATGGGCAGACTTTCACTAATTGTCCGGTTTCATAAGACATAAGGCTGTCAGTGGCCACAAAGTGGTATGTTGCTAAGCAGTGATTCCGCTAGTTACAGTATTGGGGGTGCGATTACAAATAATTAGATTCATATTACATTTGTATTTATTGCGGCAAGGACTTTGCCTATTTCTGAAAACAGAAAAGTCACTGAAAGCGATGTTCATCCGTCCGCCACTCCAACAGTCACAATTTTTCGCTATAAAGTTCTACTTATACCCAATCCAAATATACTCCAAGTCAGTTCAATGATATCTCACTCGATGTCAATACTTTACCAGGGAAACCTTCAGAACACCTGTTCGCACAGCGTAACCTTATCCCCGAAGACTCAAATAACAACCCAAACCGTGCTGCCCTTCACTCGATATCGCACACATAGTCCAGCCGACGTTTATCTTCACAAATAGAAAATCATTCAATGCCAATGATAATCAGTTTACCCATCCCCGCCCCGACGATGTCCGGAGTCCGAGTCACGGCAGCTATTGCATTGAAAGGCAAATCAATTACAAGTCTAATTCGAGGTAAATTACAAGTTCATTCGACCGAGTGGATATCATTTTTCCCTCTGACGTCAAGTAGGTAGATTTGAGCTTCGGCCGCCCCCTCGCAAATCATTCACAACATTTACTTAGTTACGGTTAATCATGAACGAAGCCCATGCCGAAACCCATAATCCGTTCTATTGAATTTAGACACTGTAACACGCTTTGCTTTGTGCTCTGCCACAGTTCCGAACCCGCCCCCCGAAATGCTCTTAGTACGTAATCTCATTACTTGATTAATACGTCTGCTACATGAGGATAATTAACATTTTACCATACACCCTGTAGCATGTCTAGGAAATAAAGGAATGAGCTTCGCAAACGATTTTCGCATCGCAAGGCGATGCTGAACGGACTTAATTTGCCATCATAGTTACACACACACACACACGCACAGAGCACAACACGGTCGACTATCCTCTGCCATAGTCATAATCGTCATCATCTCACACACTCACGCAACGCACAAACCCTTCCAAATGGGCGACGAGGGACCCAATATGTGGCATCCATCTGACAAACAGGCGACGATGAGCGGGTGGTGGGAGAAACAAGAAACGAGAAAATACGCTGGCAACTCTATTAACTCCCACACGCTGGCTGTACCGCTACGAAGCATAATGGAATCCACAACGGTAAATTTACTTTATGCTTTTATTTAGCGAAAAGTGTCAGCCGCAAACATTACAACTTGTCACCAGAGCGACCTACGCCACCTACACACTGGAGTATTCTCTTTTGTTCGTCCTGAGATTTTTTTTTCGGTTTCCGTGGTGAAGAGTCGAAAGTGCCGCACACTAAGCCTAGGTGAAGTGTAACAGTATGCATACGAGGCGATAGTTTTGCTTTTCGATTCGTTTTTTCTTCTAGCCATCGTCGTCGTCCTGGGAAGGATATAAATTTCCGCCCAGTTGTCGCTTCCAGCACCTTGAGTTGCGAATAAATCCTTTTCTTCGTCCCTCTGCTCGCTCCATTCGCACATCCTCCGAAGTGTCTTGCAGGACATAAAGGTACCGAGGATTCTCTATATTTCTGTGTGCTTGCTGCCCTTGGCTTCATTGAAATGGCGCTTTTCTGTAAAGTCGGCGACTCTTGAAATTGAAGGCTCTGCCTTTGAGACCGATTCCGACTTCAGCCGGTGACACATCGTTGAGCAGGCCCTCGATGAGAAATGTGTTCGGGTCAAGGACGAAGTGGAGTTAATTAAAATGTAACTGGGCAAGGCAGACGTGCCATTCTTCTTTCCCGGCCGACAGTGTGAGTCCGGATGGCACCAAAATCCCCCATTTAGCAGTCCATTACAGCGACTACGGTCTACATCGCCCAGTCCAATGGGAGGGGGGGGGGGGGCTGGAATTCATGTCACTGCTTTGTGCTGCGGTCTTCTTCCGGTTCGTGCCCAGTATCCTCCTGTAATTCACGTTGAGACAATTTACATACAACCATAATATTTGCTTATGAGTCCGTTTCAGTGAGTGAATTATCCCTTTTGAGTTGCGGCCGAGTTGGAAATGCACTCACCTGGAATCGCCACGTCCTCTGAGGAAGCGTTGACTTAAGCAGTGTTTTTCTGCTGCGCTCCACTCGCGTCGCCTTTGTCTCGCACGGTGAATATGAATGTCTTTATTGACTACGGATGACTGTAAATTGTATGCTCGCGTCCTTTTTTTGCTGCCCGTGATTATTAGATATGGTTGTGCCCTGACTGTGGAAATGTTTGTTGGGGGCAGGGGGCATTATGAATTAATGTCCTTCCGCAGCAGAAAAGCTGTGGCGTGTTTCTGAAGTCCTCCGCAAATGAGTGAGAGGAATCATTAGTCAGTGTGCAAGTGTGTGGTGTGCTTTTCTTTTGCTTTCTTAATCCTGCAAAACGGTTTCGGTGCGGACTTCCTGTGTGCTGAGCGCACACATGTACTGCGCCGGCCGAAGTTTACGATGCAGTGGGTTGGAGGCTTTTGGTCCTGGCACTGGGTGGCTTTGATGTTTTTACACATGAACAACTGGGGACAAGGAGCGCTTTGCTTGCCCGGCAATTTATGAACATGGGATCTGTGCAACGGTAATGGGATGTAAATAGCTTTGGCTGGAGTGAATTGATTTAATGCAACTGCATTTGATGATTTAATGACTACGGTGCGAGAAATAACTGCTGCTGGTTTTTGCTTGGGGACAAGACCGGTAGTTGGGGTTATGGTTTGACAGAGGGCATTTGGTGGGCACAAAGTAATGGGGCTTGAAACAGAAGTTAATGTTATATGGGACTGTTTCCTGTCAACTAAGCTCAAC